>MU771052.1:47973-90633 GCA_026770625.1 Nicotiana glauca | reverse complement strand
GATCCACCTTAATTCCTTTGCTTGACACCCGGTGTCCCAAGACTATGCCTTCTTGTACCATAAAATGGCACTTTTCCCAATTCAGAATCAGATTAGTCTCGATACACCGTTTCAGCACACGAGTTAGATTTATCAGGCACTTATCAAATGAGTTCCCCACCACTCAGAAGTCATCCATGAACACCTCTATTATATCCTCTACCATGTCAGTGAATGTGGCCATCATGCACCGTTTGAATGTGGCGGGTGCATTGCATAGGCCAAAGGGCATCCTCCGAAAGTCATAAATGCCATACGGGCAAGTGAAAGAGGTCTTCTCTCTGTCCTCCGGTGCAATGGAAATTTGATTGTACCTGGAGTACCCATCCAAAAAACAAAAATGTGACCTCTCTGCCAATCTTTCTAACATCTAATCAATGAAGGGAAGTGGGAAGTGGTCTTTCCGGGTGGATAGATTTAACTTTCGATAGTCCATGCAAATTCTCCAGCTCATGACAGTTCTTGTAGAGATCAATTCATTCTTATCATTCTCGACTACCGTCATGCCACCCTTTTTAGGAACACATTGAACTGAGCTAACCCAGTTGCTGTCAGAGTTGGGAAAATGATTCCCGCATCTAACCACTTGATTACTTCTTTCTTCACCACTTCCTTCATATTGGGGTTCAACCTTATTTGGTGTTCCCTGGAAGGTTTGTGTCCCTCTTCCAGTAGAATTTTATGCATACAGTAGGCGGGGCTGATCCCTTTTATGTCTGCCATGGTCCACCCAATGGCAGTCTTGCATTCCTTAAGTACCTGCATTGTTGAGCCTGCACATCTAACAAACTAGATGAGATAATAATAGGTAATATGGAGTTAGGTCCAAGAAATTCATACCTGAGATGGGCGGCCAATGGTTTCAATTCCAGCTTTGGTGGTTCTTCGATGGATGGCTTGGCTGGAGGAGTTTCTCGATTTTCCAAGTGCAATGGCTCAAACTCTAGGGTCCTATCCCAGAACCCTCTACCCTCTAATGCCAACACCCATTCCGCCAGATCCTCTCCATTTACCTCATCCAAATTCATTAGACATGCAGCAAGAGGGTCCTCAATAGTCAGCCTTTCATTGTCAGTCTCTACAATTACATCCACGACATCAATAAGAGAGCAATTGGCGAACTTACTTGGTCGCCTCACAGATTTCTGCACATTGAATGTTATTTCTTCATAGTTCAGCCTCATATTGAGTTCCCCAGTCTCATAATCAATTAGAGCTCTTCCCGTGGCCAGGAATGGTCTTCCTAAAATGATGGGAATCTCTTCATCCACCTTACAATCTAGGATCACAAAATCTGCAGGGAAGATAAATTTCCCTACCTGAATCAGCACATCGTCTAGGATTCCATAGGGTCATTTCACCGTCCTGTCACCAGCTGCAACAACATAGAGGTGGGTCTAGCTCTTCCAATGCCCAACCTCTTATAGATATCTAGGGCAATAAGATTGATGTTGGCCCCTATATCACACAGTGCCTTAGCAAAAGCAAAATTTCCAATAGTGCATGGAATTGTAAAGCTCCCTGGATCAGACAGCTTTTCAGCAATTGGTCTAGTCACCACTGCACTACAGGTTTGAGTAAGCGTAACTGTGGTCAAGTCTTGAAAATCAAAATTTCGGGACATTAAGTCCTTCATCATCTTTCCATACCCAGGCATCTCCTTCAAAGCGTCAATCAATGGTATATTTACCTGGATTTGCTTCAGTATGTCAAAGAACTTCTTGTATTGCTCCTCCTTTTTGTACTTAGCCAACCTCTGGGGGAAGGGTGCAGGGGGTATCTTCTTCCCAATCACTTGGGACTGATCTTTATCAGCTGCTACCTCAACTACTGACTCCTGGACTTTTTTAGCTTCTTTCTCGGTCTCATTCTGAATGCAATTTTCTTCTTGAGCAGGCTGGACTGTTACCTCTGTCAGTTCCGTTGATTCATCCAGCTCGATGGGCACTGGTATGAGTGTCTCAGCCTGTCTAGCTTCTCGAGCCCTTTCTTGCTCTTCATCCAGATCTCTGCCATTACGTAGACTCACTGCCATCAGCTGCTTCGGTCCCTGATCTTTTGGATTTATCTGAGTGTCTGCAGGTAGTGTCCCTTGAGGACGATTGTTCAGGGACATCAAAATCTGGCGCACCTGTACTTCGATATTTTTGATTGCTGCATCATGGGCATCGACTCTTTCATTAATTTTAGCATTAGAGCCAATAACCTGCTGCATCATTGCTTCAAGTCTAGCAAACCCATCTTCCTGCCTTCCACCATGTTGCTGCTGAGGTGGGTGATACCCTTGCTGCTGATTCTGATTGTTGTATCCCTGTGGTCGTGGGTAAGGTGCCATATTGTTGGGGGGTCTTATACCTCCCATGTTCCCGGTGTTGAACTGTGGCTGTGGTGGCCTGTATTGCTGATTTTGTTGACCCCAATTCTGACCACCCTGTCTCAGGACGCCATAATTAGACACATAGTTCATGTCTTCAGGGTAGTGATGATGATCGTGTTCTGCATTCCACTGATTACCAACTGGCTGACTAATGCAAGATGCACACAAGCCCCCATTGGTAGTATCAACAATATGTACCTGCTGTTTCTGCCCTGACTCTTCCACCTTCTTGGTGAGTATGCTCATCTGTGTCAATAAGGTGGCCATGTTTTCCGCCATAGAATTGGATGGATCTAAAGGCACTGAGTGTACCACTGGAGTGATGGGTGCACCTCTGGTTACCTAGCGCGAATTATGTGTCATCTTGTCAAGCAGACTCTGACCCTCTCTCCATGTTATGCTCAAGAATGCCCCACCAGCTGAAGCATCAACAATGTTCTTTATGCTATCTGACAATCCCATATAGAACCGCTGCCCCAACATTAGATTTGGAACACCATGGTGTGGACATATGACCAACATCCCTTTAAAACGCTCCCATGTTTCATGCAAAGTCTCCATCGGTCTCTGTTTAAAGCTCAAAATCTCATCAATTTGTTGAGCAGTCTTGTTGGGTGGATGGAACTTGTTGTGGAATTGCTTGACTAGTTCATCCCACGTTGCTATAGAATTTATGGGAAGTGAATTCAGCCAAGTCTGGGCAGCTCCTGTCATTGAGAATGGAAACAATAACAGTTTGATTGCTTCCGGAGTTACATTGGGTTGCCTTTGGGTTTTGCAGATAGACAAGAAATTCTTCAAATGCTGCTGAGGATCTTCAACTTGTGACCCCGAAAATAGTCCCTTATTCTGCAACAAGTGCAGCATGTTATTTGTGATCTGGAATGACTCAGCCTGTATCTGCGGAACTACTATCGCTGTGGATAGATTCTCAGCTGTGGGTTGTGCCCAGTCATAGAGAGAACCCTATGGCACTGACGCTATTGGTGCTGGTGGATTTTCCTGGTTATCACCCATGATTGTTTCGAATTGTGTGGTTGTTGGTTGTTGTTTGTTTTGTCGGTTGGCCCGATTCAGAGCCCTGAAAACTTTCTCGGGATCCGATAATGCTTCTAATACTTCACCAGACCTCGATGAGTTTCTAGGCATGCACCTGTGCAACCAAGTCAACAAACGTTAAAAGTTCAATGTAAAATTGAGTATAGAGAAAACTGACTACACTAAGAATTTTGTACTTCTTTCAATTGTAATTGATAACACCGTTAAGTCCCCGACAACGACGCCAAAATTTGATCACGCTCAACTGTATCTATTAAAAGACTAAGAGGGCGTTGCAAATATAATTCGGGGTATTATGCCCATAGTCGAATCCCGCAGGGAATTAATATATCAACTGTTGTTGTTAGATCACTAAATTCTCAATAATCAACTTTCTCAGAATTTATGAATAATAGTTGGCGGTGTTTTTATATTGCTATAGCTAAACAAGAATAATAAACTAAGAATTAACTAACAAGCAGTTGTGAACAATAGAAGTAAAGGTCTAAGGTTATGGTTTTCCCCGTTGTTGATTTCCTTATTTGTATGTTTCTTATAGCTATGAGTTAGTTGCCTCTATCAATCATGAACTCTCCAGCTATCATAACTCCCTCTCAAGTAATTATGATAATTTACTAGACGCACTCTCTCAAGCTACGCTAGCTAGATTTCATTACAGTTCACTTTAGATTGCACCCGAGGTATCGTTATCTCTAATCCAACCTCTAAACCCTCGGTTATGACTCTCGCCTATACTCCGGGAGTGATGTTGTTCAAACAACTACCTAAATATGCACTCTCTCTCAAGTAGATACATAATGAATAGGCACAGCTAATTGAAGGCCCTTCAATCAACTACAACAAGAACGTAGTTGAACAAATAGAGATTAATAACCAATCAAA
The DNA here is from genome assembly GCA_026770625.1 of Nicotiana glauca. NCBI lineage: Eukaryota > Viridiplantae > Streptophyta > Magnoliopsida > Solanales > Solanaceae > Nicotiana > Nicotiana glauca. The sequence continues at coordinate 86,276 of MU771052.1, read as the reverse complement.
ACTATATTAACATCACAATAAGTTCATCCACAACGGGTTCCACCAAAACCTTAGATTAAGGTTTTTAGCTACTCATGATAATGGGGAAATCAAATACTAAAAGATTCATAATCATAAATTGCAAGAAAATAAAGAAGAATAGAAATAATGATGTTTTGGGTGATCTCTCACACTTGTTTTTCTTGCCAAAGTACTCTCTAATAATGTTACATGCCTCCCTTGGGCGAGTCCTAGTATTTAAATAGGGTTTTGGGCTAAGAATTCTTGAATTTTCACTTCAGTCCTTAATTTCCCGTCTCCTGCCGCGGTCCTGCCGCGCCCACGCTAGGACCGCGGCCAAAAGGCCTCTCTGAATCTCATATAGCATCTCGCCGCGGTCTGGCCGCGGTTACACCGGGACCGCGGTTATGCCGGGACCGCGGCAGTTCACCTCCAGGCCTCGTTTATGTATTTCACATGGTTCATTTGGCGACTTTGGTGCGATTGGCTTCTTTTTCTTCCATAAAAGATACAAAACCACTCCATAGCCTTCTTCTACTGTATGTAACTTGCAAAACATGAAAAGCACTAATAAGATCATTTTGCTATCACTTTTACAATAAAAACTCTACAAGAAAGTGGTTCTTTTGAAGCTTAATCATAGTTCAATTCACCTATTATCAGGAAGTGTAATGGTTCTAGTCTATGTTGATGATATGTTAATCACAGGAGACAATTTGAAACTAATTGAAGAAACTAAACAGTCCATGCATAAAGCTTTCAAGATGAAAGATTTGGGAAAGTTAAAGTATTTCTTGGGCATTGAATTTGCAAGGTCAAACCAAGGAATTATTATGCATCAAAGAAAATATGCACTAGAACTTATATCTGAAGCTGGATTGTCAGCAGGCAAGCCTGTTGTAACTCCTATATACACCAACATGAAGCTTACATAAAAAACATATGATGACCAGTTTGGGAAAATTATCAAATCTGAAGAAGATCAAGAAAATGCTCTCACTAATCAACAAGCTTACCAAAGACTCATTGGAAAACTGTTATATCTAACAGTAACAAGACTAGACTTATCCTTTGGTGTACAAACACTAAGTCAATTCCTTCAACAACCTAAGAAGTCTCACATGGATGCAGTATTGAGGATTGTAAGATATATAAAAAATCAGCCAGGACAAGGAATACTTCTATCCAGCAAATCCAGCAACACTATTACTGCATATTGTGATGCAGATTGGGCTTCTTGCCCTCTTACTAGAAGGCCTGTAGCAGGATTTCTTATTAAACTGGGAGATTCTCTAATTTCATGGAAATCTAAGAAACAAACTACAGTCTCCAAGAGTTCAGCTGAAGCTGAATACAGAAGCGTAGCAACAAGTGTGGCAGAGTTGATTTGGCTCAGTGGACTATTAAAAGAGGTGGATGCAGACATTAAATTACCAATTGAAATATACTGTGATAGCAAAGCAGCTATCCAAATAGCTTCTAATCCTATATATCACGAGAGGACAAAACACATAGAAATAGATTGCCACTTCTTAAGAGAAAAGGTTCAACAAGGGCTGGTAATCATCAAGTACATTGCAACAAAGGATCAGCCAGCTGATCTCTTTACAAAAGGGCTTAGTAAAGTTCAACATGAATACCTAAACTCCAAGCTAGGTGTTTTAAACATATTCACACCACCTAGCTTGAGGCGTAGTGTTAAAGTATAAAAAGGGTAGTTTAGTCAATTCACAATTAGTTGGTAAATTAGTTAGTATATTTAAACTAACTCGGATGTAATAAGAAGTTAAGCTTCTCATTTTTGTTAATAGGAAATATAGAAACTTCCGCCTACTCTCTCTCTCTAATTCTCTCTACTTCATCTTCTTCTTCATTCTCTTCATCTGCATATCTATTGTGTTCTTAGCTGAATTATAACAACTTCCAATGGAAAGTTGGCACAAATTCTAGTCTCAACTTCTGGACTTCAACATGGATTGCCCCAAACACCTCTATACGAGCTCTTTTAATTGGTCCAATTCCTCTTGAACATCATACTAGACAGATTAACACCTATAGATGCCAAAAAGAATGGAATTGTGAAGATATCCTCTTCCATATGACTGATAACCTAAAAAATACTATTAATAGGATCCATGTCCCAACATACACACACAGTAGACACTATATATTGGAACCTTTCTACTAATGGTATTTTCACTATCAACTCACTGTATTTAAAGCTTCTTCAAAATGAGTACATCTTGCAAGCGGACTTACCTTCCTACAATTGGATTTGAAAATTACAAATACCTCCTAAATTGCAAACATTCCTTTGGCTAATCCTGCACAATAAATTATCAACTTCTAAGTACCTAAACCATAGTGGCATAATTCAAAATGATCTTTGTATACTATGTCACAGGCAAACTAAATCTACTACACATCTATTTCTACAGTGTCCAACAATCCTCCGCATATGGCAACAACTGGCCATAACTAGCACTACTAACTTCATACTCCCTCATAGTCACCGCAATCACTGGCTAGACCCACTAATAAACAAAAATAATTTTACAATGCCTCACATTATTAATGCGAAAATATTTACCGTTTACACATTATGGCATATTTGAAAAAACAGAAACCATAATATTTTTAACAATGTAAAAAGGACTCTATCTCTTAGGCAAATAACCAACAGTGCATTAGAATACACCTACTTGGCTGCCAAATACTCACAAAACGGAGCTATGTCCTGCAATATATTACCTGGATACCACCCAAGCCCAATTTCTATAAACTAAACACGGATGAGGCTAGGTCTTCATCAACAACTAGAGCAGGTATGGGAGGGGTTATACGTGACAGCCATGGTCGCTGGATCGTAGGGTTTGTTGATAACTTGAAAAATGCAACTGCCATCCAAGCAAAATTTCGTGCACTATACTTGGGACTGGAACTGGCACTTAAACGAAATCTGGTGCCCCTAGAAGTTAACATTGATGTTGTACAGGTATTGCATCTGCTACATTCTCATAATATGCATTATCCTAATTTGATCACTGACTGCAGGTACCTCCTGGGCCTCTTGCGTAATGCCATCGTGGAGCACACCTACATGGAGGGTAACAAGGTGCCTGATGATTTAGCTAAAGCTGGATGCACTATATCAACAACAACTACACCATTATTTTTTTAAGAACCATCGAATTTTGTTAGAACCTTTTTGCATAAAAACCAAACTGGAGTAACACGTTTAAGGAAGAAGCACTGCGTATTGCAAAATATGACTGATGATGACCAGGCTTTTGACAATCAAAACTTATACAATATGTGCATGGTTGCTTCCACTAGCCCTTTTGTACTAGATACTCACAATAGGGCACATGTTGTTTTTACTACTAGTTTCTATGTTTCGAACAACTCTGAAATGGATGCCTCTGTATCTACCTCCCTGTAGCTACGTTAATTATGTTTAATGCTAGTTTATCTTTATCACCAAAAAAAAAAATTAGACTATCGTCATTTTTTTTTGTCTTATTACGCATACAACTAAATCATCACGTTAGGAACTATGCAAACACCTTGGTTAATTGTTGTTTTATAAATAAACGAGCTGTTAAAAAAAATCGTATGAAAATATGAACTAACTGTAACACAAGCATGTTAATATGGTACTGGATCTTTTGTGTCTTTTACAAAACTTAATAATTTAACTATTAGTTTATCTTAAAGTCTTCTACATTTATAAAGTTAAGATGAAAAGAATTATAATTATATTACATAATTTAAATAAAATATAATTTATATAAGGTAAAACTTTTAAAGCCTTAATTATTACGACTTTCTAACTAGCTCAATTAGGAAAGATTTAATAACCAAAAATATAAATTAATTTTGAAATCCTAAATATTAGGAAAATAATTTAAATTATAATTTTGTCCATTGTAAAATCTGTTTTTAAAGGGTAAAAAGGGCGAACAACATTTCGCTAAGGGCCTTCGTGCTTTTAATATAATATGGATTTGGGAAGAATTGAGGCCTAGTCGAGAGGCAAGGGCATTGCGGAATAGATTTTCATCCGATTTGAGGTAAGTAACGATTGTAAATCTAGACCTGAGGGTGTGAAACCCATAAATTTCATACTGTTTTGATAAATGAGGTGACGTACATGCTAGGTGACGGGCGTGTGGGCATGCACCTGTACAGATTTTTGACTTGGTTCATCCCGTAGTGACTGTAGAGTTGCTTATTTTGATAAACTCTATATGATATCTATAATCTATGTGTTTTAGAAATGAATATGTTAATTTGGGCTGAATGCCATGTTTGGGACCTTGTGCCGAATTGTTTGGGCTCTCAGGGGTATTTTACTATTTTTCTCACATTGTTTTGATTCGAAAGCATATGCTATTTTACCTATTTATTTTTTATTTAATTTCATTACTCCGTTTTAAATATTTAAAAGTTGTTTGGGCTGAGTTCCATGATCTTTCTACTGAAATGCCCGAGTGGTTGTGAGGTTGATGATTGAGAGAGGCCGAGGCCCGGATGGTAAAGATTTTATATATATATTTATGGATCGGGCTACACGCCGCAGCGATATAGCGCTTGGGCTATAGGATCCCCGCCGGAGTCTGCACACCCCCAGTGAGGGCAGTCGACTATATATTTACGGATCGGGTTGCATGCCGCAACGGTTATTATTATGAGATATCCATTGAGTGGGAGTGCTGAGTGGGAGTGCCGATTGATGAGAGTTGAGTCACGAGTGGCTGAGAGGCTTGCCCGAGAGGCTATATATATATGGGTGATACTTTGCCCGAGGGGCTTGCTTATGAGCTCACTGTTTTCACCCTTCTTTTATGCTGAGCCTCTATTGTAAAATATTGAACAAATCTTTTAATTAACTTTCATTGAAACTGGAGTTTTTACGAGCTGTTTGGAAATTGAACTACAGATTTGACTTTGATATTTTCTATTGAGATTCTATGTTATATTATGTATATGATTTAAATGCTCGTCACTGCACTCAATCTTTATTTACTTTGGTTACTTACTGAGTTGACATACTCACGTTACTCCATGCACCTTGTGTGCAAATCCAGGTGCCAGAGCATTAGAGTGAGAGTTTTCAGCAGCTTCTGAGTATTTCTAGAGGTAGCAAGGTAGTTGCACGCCGTTCGCAGCCCTGCCTTTCTCTTTCCTATCCTTGGTGTTATTTATTTCAATTTTTCTTGTATTGAGTAGACAGTACTGGACAATATCTTAGTGGCTCATGATTAGTGACACCAGGATCGGGCAGTGTGGATGTATTTGCGTATTTGTTTTCTTCTGAATATTTTGTTATATTGAATGAAAGACTTGTGTTCATAACGGATTTGGAAATGAATTTACAAAAGACCTTTGCGTTATTTGTGCTTAATTGGCTTGCATAGTACTGTGATAGGCGCCATCACAACCAGGGTGGTTTGGGGTCGTGACACTGTAGGTTTTATATAAATTTTTAACTGCATCGACAATTAAGGTAAGTTTTCTATTTTATAAAAGTAAATCGAAAAAACACAGAACAGTACCGAATAAATTTTACATATGAAAAATATGTTTATGTTGCAAGTTTAAAAATAATAATGTATTAAATTTTATTTGGCCTTGGAATTATGAAAACTATTACAAGCCAACAAGTAATTAAACCCAAAATAATAATTCCTAAAACCTATTATGCTACTTCTACTTAAAATAAATGATTTCAACTATCTTTATTAACAAGACACAAAGTATTCTAGCAATCATGAGTAGCAAACTACAATGTATTGAATATATATGTTTCCTTTAATATAACTTAGATTTATCTTTTTGAATATTTAATCTTCTATATACTTTATTCTTGAGTTCTAACTTGGTTAATATCTTTCCACTCGTGTGGTTTATATTTTCTTTGCCTTTCTTGGTTTCTTTTACGTCGTTGTAGAATAGTCGATGGACCTATACTCTAGCCATCTTTCATTTTTTTTAAATTCATCAACCTCTAAGCAGTAAAAATATCTAGAGAGTTTTGCTAAGTTCTATAAAAGAACGTATGTTATTGTATTCTACTTCTACCGGTGAATTTGATATGATATTTTAAAAAATACCGAAAATTAACCGAACCATATTGATACCGAAGAGAAATCGACATGATTTGGACGGTTTCGAAAAGTCTAATTTTGATTATACATAATAGAATAACCTAAAAATTGGTATGGTATAAATTTTATAAAATAACCGATCGAACCGGACCATTTACACCCTTAGATACATTGGCGTTAGGTGTCATTCATAACATTTGAAAAAATAATTGAAAATTCATATCATATTGTCAACTAGGGGTGTTCATAAAAATCTGAAAACCCGAACCAAACCGAAAACCAAACCAAACCGACCAAAAAAATCGATACTTTTTGGTTTGGTTTGGTTTTGGTTTTAATTAAAAAAACCGAACCAAACCGAATATAGGAATAACTATTTTAAATTTATTATTACACCTATATATATATGTATACTTTTATACAAAGTTTTAAAATTTTTATAGTAAATATTAATCGTTTGCACTTTTAGTACAGTTCTTTACCTCTACATTCTAGTTTAATTGGTAGTTTTTTTTGGTTAAGTGTAAGAATCTATTTCATGTTAAAAATAATATATTTTTAATTGAATCCTCAAATTATTCATCTCTATTTGATTCAATTATCATCAATATATCTTGGTAAATAATAGATTTGTCAAAGGGCAATTGATTTGATAGTGTTACATTGAAAATGTGGTCGCCGAAATATGTGTTTGGTAGTGATGTCTTATATTTAAGAAAAACCCGACAAATAACCAAAAAACCCGAAAAACCGACATAAACCGAATCGAGAAAAAACCGACTTAATTGGTTTGGTTTGGTTCTAATATTTGAAGAACTGACTTACTTGATTTGATTTCTTTTTAGGAAAAAACCTATCCAAACCGAACCATGAACACCCCTATTGTCAACCATTCATTATCATGGGAAAAAACTTCTCACTAAGATACATGATCAAAGAGAGCAAAAATAAACATTTCGTTATCATGGGAAAAAACTTCTCACTAAGATACATGATCAAAGAGAGCAAAAATAAACATTCTTATCACGTATTCATAAATCATAATCAAGGGAAAAGATAACCTAACTTTAATTTGTGACTACTGTACTATTTATCCTAGAGTTAAATTACTAGCTGTGATACATATACGGACGGTGGTGACTTGTTTCAAAAGGATTACGAGGAAGAAAATATAGTAATATCCGAGATTATTGGCTTAAAATATCTTATCCAACACCAATAAAAATGTTACACATCTCCCTTTTTCTTGATTCGTAAGAAATGTGTAGATGCTTTCCGCTACACTAATACACTATCTCACTTCTAAGAGTTGACTTAAAAGGATAAGAGGAAAACCATAGCTTCTAGAGTAAAACCAAAACATGGGGGGAGGAGCTATGTTGCCACCATTTACAAGTACAGTAGGACAATCAAACAACTCTTCCAGTTTCAGTTCTTTGTCATCAATTTGTAACACATCATTTGAAGAATCTTGGGTCAAGAATCGGCGTATTGATTATGGGCCAAGAACTGAGACGCTTGATATTGAATTATTTGATGAAAATGGAACAAAAGGGTCTCCTTGTAACTGTGTATTTGGTTCTGTGCCATCTAGCTGGGAGGTTGAAAAGGCCATGTCTGATCTCCAAAGGTAAGATGATCAAATGGGTCATCTTTGCTTTTATGAGAAAGCTAATTGATTCTTTTTTCTTCTTCTTTTGCGATAGTTTATTGGATTGCTTTGACTAATCAATAACATTCTTTCTGTGCTTTCCAACATAGCTTGTACCAAGTCCAGATTATGTAGGAGGGTTGTTGATAGAACAACATGCCCATTGAAATCCCACAAGTGTGTATGCAGACAAATTGTGACGAATATTTAAATACTGAAGAGAGGAAAGTAGATATAGAGGATTTATGAAGCCAAATCTTGTTATTATCGGATCAATAGTTAATTGAATGGTTTAAATTATCAAATCTGAAATCCTTTTCCCCTTGCATATTTTCATGCGCTAATACTCATGCTGATATGGCAGCAAGATAAATTTAAGCTATAATGGTTCCTCCAAACTCCCTAATATTAAGAGATCAAGAATTCCATTCTCCCAAATCCGAAATTTTAACAAATTGAGATTATGGTAATTAGAGTCTTTCAACACTTTTCCCAGTTTGCATCTAACAATTACTTGTCTGAATCTGTTATACCGTTTTGCAGTTTCATGAGTGGGTGTAATGATCCTAAAGAAGAGATGAATTGGCTTAAACCAATGCTAAATCCACATCAGTCGAGTCTGCTGCAGTCCCATGGATATGCAAGATTTTATGATGCTTTTCATATGCTTCAAAATGAACCACCAATTCAGGTGTGACATTTTATTCCTGCATTTGATATGTCATTAATCTATATACATGTATCTGAAGGGAGTTTATTTGCATGTAGAGATTGGTTGTTTCCTTAGCTAGTGATAGAGCTGTTTGGGAAGCTATGATGAACAACAAGGCAGTTCAGAATCTTCAAGGCTCACTGATTTGTGCAGGTTTACATAGATCATATTATTAACTCCTTGTCATTTTCCTTACATTGGTTTGTAGTGCTGGCACTGTGCTGATAGGAAAAGCTGTAGTTTTCACTCTTCTACTCTTTTTATACAGCTAAAGGGAAAGAATCTCAGAGCTCAACTGAGGAGTCAGACATCGGATCCCTGGTAGTGAAATGGATTATGGGCATCACAACTTCAAAACTTGCGGAGCTCATCCAATCAGTGAGATCATTGTTAAGTGAAATATTCAGTGAAATACTTGAATCAGCCAAGAAAGAAAAACCCACTTCAGAACTGTCTGATCTCTTGGAAGAGAAGCTTAGATCTTCTTTCCTTTTATCAGTTGTTCTGTTGTTGATTGTGGTCGTGACAAGAACCCAAGGAGCTTGATCAGTATCGCTCATGAGCGTTTTATATAACAAATTTGATACATGCTTTGATGTAGAGGGGGAAAAACCCTATTGTGAATAAATTTCATTAGTTAGAACCCTCACAATTGCTTCCCTCTCTCGTTCTCCAGATATAACTCGAAGGCATTCTTTTTGTTTAGATTTGTTCCCAACGCCAATCTCTTTTTGCCTCTCGTATAGGGCCGTATTCTGGCAGCAGTTAACTCTTTCCATAGTTCTTTTTGTGATGGAAATCACGATCAGTTTCCTTCCTACCCCAAATTGTATGGTATCACTGAAGGGAGGGGAGTCATTAATTCGTTCTGGGCTGTTGATGTGTCGTCATAAATTAAACCATCAATAGTACTTCCATGCTCAGTTTGGAGATCACTCAATTTCAACAAAAATAAAAGAATAAAAAAGCGTTGAGGCGATGCAAGAAAAGTCTGTTCAACCTTTTAGTATATTCATAAGAGACCACATGTAACAATGCAATCTGTTAATTTTAGTTTTTCCTGAATTTCCTCTACATTTCATCATTGTCTTGACAGCAATAGGAACAAAAAAAAAAGGAAGATTTTGAACAAGGCTGAGCACCATTTCAGAAAACTAGATTTTGCAGCACTTCAATCACCACTCAGATGTGAGGCCTTTGAAAAGTATCACGATCGAACATCTCTGACTGAGAACTAATGGCATACATATAGCTGGAACAAGAGATCCAACAAGAGTCGAGAGATTCCCTCAGATTTGTACTTCTACATGAAACTGTTCACAGCGCCTAGCAGAGTGCACCAATCATCGAGTCAACCATAATTTAGGGCCCGTTAATTCACGATTGGCAGCAGATCCTTCGCTTGCAAGCTTCTGAATACGAGAAGAGAATTCTTCAGCCTGAACAAATGTAAATGGTATCATTAATTTCTGATATTTAAGGTAAATATAGAAAGAACCATAACTCCTCTATATTCAGTTTATTAAGGTTTGGGTTCAAGTCTAAACTTGCATCTAGGCGACGCCTTCAACAAAATTAAATCTATTCACAAATGAAGAGTAGAAAAGAGACTTGTAATGTTAAAGTAGGCTATGTATTAATCAGTATCAGTAATAGTAGATCCCTAAAGCATTCACTATGTGGTACAAAGATAAACTGAAAATGAAATGGCAGAATAGCACCTATTATTGCTTCTTAAGTCAAAAGTCATTTGACATATAATTACATATTATGACAAATTAACAGATACCTGAATAAAATTGAGTGGTGCTTAACAGAATTTAGTTAGCTTACTAGAACAATCTTTGGGCATAAGGTAGAGTTTGGGGTAGTAGAGAGGAGGTATAATGGACCATTTGCCCTAAAGTAGATGTGTGGGAATATAACTACAGGCCTCAAGAAAGTGACTCCCACCGCCAAATATAATTCATCAGATTGACAAGGCGAGGTGGCGATGCCTTCCTAAATCTTTGAACCACATGTAGGTGTTGTTTTTCGACAATACCTTTTTAGCCTCTAACCAAAACTGGACTCTTTGTGTTTATCCATAAGAATTAAATTCAAAGCCTTGTCCTATCTATAGATTTTTCTCTGGTGCTTGTGAATTTAAATGGATAGTAAATTGAATTAAATAGTAAGAAACTTGCTAGATTAGTATATCACACCCTGCAAGATCAATGATTCTCCAATTTAGCACTTACAAGTGCCTATCATACCCAACCTTACCATGCAACATCAAGGACACTTGAGAAAATCATAAAAGAGGCATTTTAACATCATATCAACAAAATGATCAAAAAAATGTAAAGGGAAGATGAGTACGATTTCAGCGGAATTGTCAAACAGCTGCTAATACCCCGCATACTCTAAATTACTTAATAAATTTATCTTCTCTGTTAAAAACTGTATTAGGGATGGCAATGTCTCCTGACAATATCTATTTCACAAATATAGAAGTTCTTGACTTATACAGAACAATATCGCCATTTTTGTTCCATAAGATTATCTGGAAGATTGAGTTGAAAAATTAAGACTTCCCTTTTTTTCTTTTCTTCCACCTCTCTCCAATCACATTGTTTACTAGTCCAGCGCACTTACTTTTCGTTCTGATTTCATTTTTAGGCTACAAAACGAGAGCCAGAAAAAGCATGAGAGGCAATGTTCACCTTTTCATCAATCCACATCAGTGAACTCAATTGATTATTTAAGATTCGGACAACAACATCAAGCGGTGTCATTCCATCAGGTGCCTCAAGTTCTCCACCCTAAATGAAATAGAAAAATAAACATAAACATATAAAACCGGCATATTTATAAACTTTACACCATCTAGTCATAATGCTAAGGTCAGGGGTGGAAGCCGAAATAAATGAAGGTACAAGACCTGGCTCGCATTAAGTGTATTAATGATTGACTTGATCTGTTCTGTCATCTTCTCCATTTCCCTCTCCACAAACTCAGCCTGTTCATACCTGAAATTTCACCAAGTCCTCAGATATTGATGCATTATAATACGTCTGGGTGGAGGATTATAGAGGAAAAAAGAGGCAGAAAGAATCTACGATTAAGAAAACCAAAGTTTAGTTCTTGACTGCACAAGGTAGTGGACGAGCTTGCTTCTGTTTGCTGGAGTAACTAAAGGACAGATAAAATCAACAGTCAACTTTTATGGCCCGAGTTTTTGCACTAGCAAATGGGTAATATCACCTTCACATGGAAACCATTGCCGCTAAATATATATATACTCTTAATCTCCAGGTTAATAAACTTAATTTTTTGCATTAAAATGTACTTCATTCTCTGTTACTTATTATGTATATAGAAAGAAGGTTTCTTTTTTTTTAAAATAAAAATGCTAATTTTTTAATAATAAAATTTTTAAGTGAAAACTAGGCGAAATCATAGCGTGGTACAATTCCAAAAGTACACAAGTGCAACATGACAAACAAGGTAGCATGGCACGAGCTGTGGACATTGTTGAAAAATGTATAAAACCAAGCACTAAGCAACCTCGATTCTCCTTTCTTTTCTTTCCCACTGCCTCATTTTATTTCTTTTCAACTCCCTTATCTCTTCAATTCTTTTCATTCAAGCTTCAACGCTCATCACGTCCACATCCAGCAATTGGAATAAAACGAAGAGGCTGCCGGATCTTCGAAAGGGAATAAAAATAATTTGTTTACATGGTAGCATACTTGGGGCCTCTTTGTTTTGGATTATGAAAATAAATTCAGATGATATAAATACGTGATTAGGAAAAATTAATTAAGATAATTATATCTTATTGAAGAAATAGCTCCAGGAAATTATTTTTGAAGCTAAACATGTTGTGATTAACAAAACAGATTAAATCAGGAAAGTCTATAGAATCCAAGGAAATAATCCAAACAAAAAGAACCCTCGTTTTATTAGTTGGAATACGTAGGAACTACTCTAAAGCACATATATATGCTAACTAACTTAATTATCTGTAAAGCGGTTTACAAAAGAATGTATTAAGAAGGAACTTTAATGTCTCAGCAGATGTTGCAACGTTTAAGCTCCGCAAAAAAATTCTTGACCATTTGCTATTACATGAAAGAATGGGCTTGTTATCTCAATTACTTGTTACTTATTTCATCTTCATTACTACAATTGAAATTGGGTCATTAAAATGGAAACAGAAGACAGCAACATAATGCATTTTATCATGCTTGTTTAAGGTCATTAACCACTCCAGTCAAAGAAATGGAATGAGATTTTTGCAGCTAATACAACAAGCTGGATACAAATTTCGAAAGCCCATCATTATGCGATGGCTTCAAAGAAACAAGAAGCAAAGAAGATTAACCAAACATGCACTCACATTGCATCCCTTGTTGAGGCAGCTTCATCATCAAGAATCACACCTCTCTCATCTTTGTAAATTCTGTCAGCTTCTTCTTCCATGCTTTGCAATGCCTTGTCAACCTAACAGATGTGAGAAAAAAGAGAATGAACTTCTGCTATGACATCATTCCAGAACAAGTTAGAGCATAGTGTATACATAGAATCAACACAGTTAATTACCGATGAGTATCATATATGCACGGGGTTATTACCATAGTAAAAAGGTGTTGGCCAGTCAAAAACTCCCATGTCCAACAGATGAAAGTAGCGGAAATGAGGATGTTGGGATGGATGTGTGGGCATACTAGGTTGGATAGAATTAGGAATGAAGTTATTCGGGACAACGTGGGAGTGGCCCTTGTGGAGGCAAAGATGTGTGAGCCAAAGATGAGATGGTTCGGGCATGTTAAGAGGAGAAGCACAGATGCCCCTGTCAGAAGATGTGAGAGGTTGGCCTTGGGAGGTGAGAGGAGGGGTAGAGGTAGGCCAACGAAGTCTTGGGGAGAGGTGATCAGGCAGGACATTGCGCAGCTTGAGCTAACCGAGGACATGACCCTAGATAGAAGGGTGTGGAGGTTGAAGATTAGGGTAGAAGGTTAGTTAGTAGGTAGTCGTGCGTTTTCCTTTGTCTTCTGTAGCTCGATAGTATTAGTGCTAGTACGGTACCCTTTTTTCCTTGGTTTGCTACATTCGCATGTCTCGTTCCGTTGTTACTTGCCATCGGTAATTCCGTAGTTTGCTAGCAGTACTTCGTTCATATTCTCGTTTGTTGCCTTGGAATTAGTTTTCTAAATATGTTATCTTGCTATTACTAGTTATCGGTACCCCTTTCATATTCTCTGTTGCTATCTTCGATTTAGTTTTCTAATTATTTGTCTTGCCATTACTTGCTATCAGGGCTTCTCTCACCTTCTTTAGCTGAGGGTCTATCGGAAACAGTCTCTCTGCCCTCCCACCCTCCCCAAACCCCACTTGTGGAATTATACTGGGTTGTTGTTGTAGTAGTATATCTATACTATATTAAAAGTACGAAGACCTTTAACGAAATGTCGTTCGCTTTTTTTACCCTTTAACAATAGACTTTATATTAGACAAAACCGTAATTTAATTATTTTCTAATATTTAGGACTTTAAAATCAACTAAAATCTTAATTATTAAATATTTCTTTATTTGAATTATGTAAAAAATCTTAACATTCAAGACATTAAAACAATATTGTTTGGGGAAAATAGGAGTATTACGTTTCTTTTCCTTACATTTGCTTACGAAAATATTTATGAAATGTCTTACCTTTATTCTTCTTATAGATTAGTGTACATAGAATTCTAAGGGGAACCTTATTTATATTATTACGATTAAAAGTTTATACTTAAGTATTTTTAAAATTAGTGAATGTAGATTTCAAATATTAGACAAAAATTAATAAGGATAAAATATTATTCGAGTAGGAAACGAGTTCAAAAAATTATTATATTTTTTATATTATTGGAAAAGTACTAAACCCCAATGCGGAGAAAATAAAATTATTTTTTAATATTGAGAACAAATAATTAAGTTTCTGAATTAATTACTCCCTCAGTTTTAGTTTATATAAAACCTTTTACTTTTTCGAGATTCGACCACAGAAGCTATCCACCTTGTTTGGAGATTGATGGAGCAGTATCGAGAGAGAAAGAAAGACTTGCATATGGTGTTCATCGTCTTAGAAAAGGCGTACGATAAAGTTCTGAGGGGGGTTTCGTGGAGATATTTGAAGGCTAGAGGTGTAAATGTTGCCTATGTTAGGTTTATTAAGGACATGCATGATGGGGTAAGACCCGAATGCGGACGGTGGGCGGGGACTCGGACCATTTTTCGGTTATGATGGGGTTGCATTAGGGGTCAGCACTCAGCCCTTTGTTTGCTCTGGTGATGGATGTCCACATCCAAGGGGAGGTGTCGTGGTGCATGCTATTTGCAGATGATATTGTATTGTTTGACGAGACGCGAGACGATGTGAACGCGCAATTAAAGGTATGGATGCAGACCCTAGAATCTAAGGGTTTCAAGTTGAGCATGACCAAGACAGAATAATTGGAGTGTAAGTTCAGTGGTGAGACTCAAGGAGGGGAAAGGAAGGTGAGGCTGGACTAGCAGGTCATCCTTAGGAAAGGGAGTTTTAAGTACCTTGGGCCTATTATTCAGAGGGGTAGGGAGATTGATGAAGATGTCTCACATCGCATTGGGGCGGGATGGATGAAATGGAGACTCGCTTCCGGTATTTTGTGTGACAAGAAGATGCCGCTGAAACTTAAAGGTAAGTTCTACAGAGTAGTGGTCACACAACGATGTTGTATGGGGCTGAGTGTTGGTCAGTCAAGATCGCTCATGTCCAAAAGATGAAGGTACCAGAGATCAGGATGTTAATATGGATGTGCGGGCACACCAGGTTAGATAGGATCAGAAAGGCGGTTATTCGCGACAAGGTGGGTGTGGCTCCTACCGAGGACAAGATGCGGGAAGCACGACTTAGGTGGTTTGATCTTGTGAGGAGGTGGAGCACAGACGCCTCGGTGAGGAGGTGTGAGAGGATGACATTGGAGGTCCTACGGAGAGGTAGATGTAGGCCAAATAAGAGCTGGGGAGAGGTGATTAGGCAAGACATGGCGCAGCTTCAACTGACCGAAGACATGACATTTGATAGGAAGTTATGGAGGTCAAGGATTAGGGTAGTAGAGTAGGTAGTCTAGAGTGTTCATAGCAATAGTATTGGCACGCACTCTCGCTTTCTGTTGGTAGTAGGTTTCATGACTAACCGTTGTTTTCTTTCATTGTTGATCACCTTACTATGTGGTTGTTTTTATTCTGCTTTTATATTGTTCCTTGGTATTGTCCCTTCTTGTCTATATTTCTATTAATGTGTTGCTTATACTTTCCTGAGCCAAGGGTCTATTGGAAACATCCTCTCTATCCTCACAGGGTAGGGGTAAGGTCTGTGTACACACTACCCTCCCCAGACCCCACAATGTGGGGTATTACTGGGTATGTTGTTGTTGTTGTATTTTTTTAAGATTCAAACTATATTGAATTTGACCAAAATATGTAAAAAAATTATCGTATTGACATGAAACTATTACAACTTATAGTATTTCTCGTATAATTTTTGAATATCTAATATTTAACTTTAAAATATCAAATTAACCTAATCCAATTTAACTCTTGAAGGCGAAAAGATTCATATAAACTTTGGGGTAATGGCAAATTTTTTATAAATTATCATATAAATAAAATTATTTTTTAAATTGATGAAACTCTTAAGGTACATAAATTAATTTTCACAAGAAGAGCATTGACGATCAAAAAATAAAAAATAGAGCAAAATTGATTATGTTATAGTCTAACTTGTGATTTGTTTTTCATATTAGGTAACAAAAAATAGCAATAATGTTCATAAGATATCCACATATGTCCTAAGAAAATATAATAACACATATATGGACACAATTTTTTAATTTATTGAAGTAGCTAAATTGGATCAATATTTATATTTTTTAAGAGTTTACATCTTCGTTAATTTCTGTTCAATAAGTCAAATAAATTACTCAATATAGTTAACTATTTTTCAGAAAAATATATACTCATGATATAGGTACACGTGCAAAGCGCGTACCCTAAGACTAGTGTCCCTTAAAATGATAATCAATATAAATCACAAACCAGGAGTTACAAGAAAGAAATCAAAGCAACTGCTAAGCACTGCCTTAAGTAGGTAGTGAAGATCCACCCAACAGTTAACACAATACTCATCATATATAAAACAATAACAACGACGACCCGGTGAAATCTCACTAGTGGGGTCTGGAGAGGGTAGTGTGTAGCAGACCTTACCCTTGCCCCGGGGGAATACTCATCATATATACAAGGTAAACAATATTATGCCTTGCCTCAGTCCATCCTCAACCATGGATGACAGATTGAGAAGATTTCAGAAGATCTAAACTTATATGAACTTGAAATATGTGTTGAATTGACAATTCATTTCGCCAAAACATGCCCTTGTTAAAGGGGGGAGAGGTGTATGGACTAATAAATCCTTCTAAATACTCTATAAATTTAACATACCCTAGTCAGATTCTTTGTAGGAAGACCTATGATGCGTAGAATTGAAATATGACAGCTGGAATTGAGTAGCGCTACCATAGTACTAGGGATAGAAACAACAACAACAACCCAGTATAATCCCACTAGTGGGGTCTGGGGAGGGTAATATGTACGCAGACCTTACCCCTGCCCCGGGGGGCAGAGAGGCTGTTTCCAGGAGACCCTCGACTCAAGACAACAACAGGAGACGATAAAAGTTAGTACTATCAATAGACTCATACTAAAAATAACATAAAATACACAACATAACATAAAATAACAAAATAGCAGCAATATAAGAAATATAGGAAATACGAAATAGATGAATGGTATACTAATATCCAACAGATAACTCTCTGTATCGGTAGAAAGATATCTAAAAATTGAAAGGCATGTTCAATAGAGCGGGACAACCATGTTACAAGAGAGTGATCATTAGGCCTATCTAATGATTGAGGACCGGGCAGAATAAAGCACGTTGAGGGAAGTCCTAAAATCTCTCGACATCAATGCATACTTAGCCGTGATTAAAACACAACGGAAGCAAAGGATCAAACTAATTCTGATTAAACTAGTTAGAGTATAAGATATAGAGAACCACTGAGTTGCCTTAAAGGCAAAGCATTTTGTACCGGAATGTAGTGGTCCCAGGCAGAACAGGATGAATAAGATTAAAGTAGCGACCTTAATGGAACTGGAATGGCATAGTTCTTGATACCAACTAATAACAGATTTCTTCAATGATACATTGACACTAGAAAGTATGCACAAGTTGGGTATCAAAGAATCTCATTCAATTACCCCAGACACATCAACCAAATTAGGATTTGGAAACACGTCTTCAGAAGACCATTTTACCACCAATATTTTGGTTTAAATTGCACAAGATGAGATAAGCATGGAATGCTTTCACAATCACATAAAGTATTAGACATTAGATCATGAAATGAACGACTCAAATTGCAGGAAAAGATAATGCTCATTAAGTAACCTCTTCCTGATGAGTCTCAATTAGCTCCAGTTGTCGCTCTAAGCTGGTTTGTGTCTCAACAACCTTTGCAACTTCACTCTGGAATAGTAAAAACATAATTGCAGATGTCAAATTTCCTATGAAAAGTAACTGAAGACGCAAGTATGTTTAACCAAACCATAACTAAAGAACAAGGCTAAAATCCTTCTAGTAACTCTATTAACAGAAAATTAGCGGCAGAGCTTAACTAGAATGAACATAGTGCTCCATTATTAATCTCAAAGAATACGAGTAGATCTCTTAATAGGAAACATCTACCTAACTGTTACACAAGGAAATTTGAAAAAAAATGTCACCACTGAGGGGGGGTTGGGGGGCTTAGAGCTAACTGAATACAGCAGATACAAAATAGAAATGCATTTACAGAGATCATGAATTACATCTGGGATTTAAAGAAGAATGCTGACTTTAAATAAACTTCGAGTTACCTCTAGTCTGAGAAGAATATCACGGTTCTGCAAGATCCTTTTGTCCCAGTCAGCTATTGCATTAGCCTGTTTTCTAAATTTTGCAGTTCGTTCTTGCAGCTCAGCGTTCCATTCCTTGATGATCTTTCATTGAAATAAGGAATATGCAATAAGTTCAAAGGTAACAACGTAACTAACAGGAAAAAGTGAATTCCTCAACAAGAAACAGGGATGGGTGATAATCCACTGAAAAAGCCTCGAAAACCGACCAAGAAATTGCTAAAGTTACTGCCTCTATCACCTATCCTCCCATGTGAAGTATATGTTCATATAATTAATTTTTTTGCTAAACATTGTTCCGCCAAAAAAAATGGAACTTCGGCATGTTCAAGGAATCAAACCTATAGTTCAATACATGTAATCCAAAGCTAAGTGCATTGTATCAAACTAGAATTTGACTAACAAGGGAAAAGATAGTGAAAAACATACTACCCAAGTTTTAGCACATATATTACCTCTTCTACGGACTTTCCTGTAATTTCTGAAGGTAATTTCGGTGTGGAAGTGGCAGCTACAGTAGAAGTTGAAGTAGTCCTGCAGAAAAAGGGACAAACAAAATAAGGTTCAAAGTCAAGCTAATGCACATACAGCAGGCACAGCAAAATTTAAACTGTAATGATTAATAGATTCGCTAATTAGTTGCAATTAAATTCTAAAAATAGTGTTTTTTAGACAGTTAGACATGAGTAGGGAAAGGAGAAGCAGAAGAACTCTTTAATTCATAACAGAAGAGACTCTTCTCTTTACTAAATAAAACTACCACAGAAGCAAACTTACTTGATATTACTACTTTTTTTAATAACCATATTTTTTTTTATATTTTTACAACTGAATCCAGCCTAGGTGATTTTTGAAGGGACTAATTGTGACTAGCGGCGCACTATTCTACAAATTCACGATAAGCGTTTAACAGTATTGACAAGCAATCCTAGTTTCTTCTTCCCTATTGACTTCTTTGTGATCATTGGAACTTCTTTTGGGGTGGGATACAATAATGAATTTACTAATGTTGGAAAACAATACAGGTAGCATCCAGAGAAAAAAGAAGAAAAACAGAACCTACATACTTCTGTACAGATAATACTTAATGGCCTTTCAAAACATAATAGCCAATTGCCTACACTAATAGAAACCTTGTGGGTGCTCCAAAAATTAACCTTAGTAAGCCTAATATGTTCCAATTTAGAGCTTTAAACTTGATAGTTCTCACGCGGACAGAAAGGAACTCACATACTTCCTTACAAGATTTGAGAAATTTTGTGAATTAGAAGAAAGCAGTTAAGAGAATAAGAGACCAGCAAGCCATACAAAAACTAACAGTAACTGGATAAGCTTTCTACAATATTTGGAGGCCTAATGATCTGAAAAGTCAATCAGTGGAGGAGTGCGAAGGGCCGAAAGCTTTTTTGAAATAAATTATTACAGTGTTACATCACAAAGAAAAACCAAAAATGCTGCTCCATCCAACCACACACACTGAAGTGAACTCATCAACTATCTACTGCAGTCATAAAGTGATTCATTTACTTTTCACTTTTCATCTACAAAACTCTCTTCACTGGGACATAACCCAGAGGCTTTACTCGGTCAGATAAAAAGGTTTTAAGTTTTTTTTTTTTTTTTGATTTGCACCGGGTGTCCGAGTCTCTATGAGCCCGACTAATCCGGGGTACACAGGCCCTCGGCAAGGAGTTTTCCGCAAGTACACCACGGTTAATTCAGGTTTTACCCAGTCCGATGGCACTCAGAAATTGTTTGCACCCGGTGGGTTTCGAACTTGAGACCTTGAAAGGGAGCAAACCTCAAGGGTCAAGTCAATTACCACCAGGCCAACCCCTGAGGGTTTAAAAAGGTTTTAAGTTACTTTACAAAAAAGCAAATACATACCCACTACTAGCAGTTACAGTCAAGGCTGATGATGTCGGAGCTGCTGAACTTGTTGCAGCGCCAGAAGTTGTGCTTGGGACACCTAAGGAGTAAGGAAAAAACCTTATAATAAGCATGATATTTAGCAAATGACACTTCAAATTTCATACATATGAATTGCTTGAAACAGGACAAAGTAACATAGATGCCGGGGGGAAATGACATTATCAAACCAGAGTTGCCTCACTTACTTACAAAATTGATTTACTTGATAGTACTCCCTCCTTCCCAAAATTTTAGTCTGCTTTGCTTTATGAGGCTTGTTGTTGTTTGCTTTATGAGGGTCAATTTCACCCTACTTTGAGTTTAAATAGGATGATAATTTCATTCTTTGAAATTAATAACTAAATATTTACGAACTACAAAATTATTATCACTTACTATTTTTCATCAAAAGAACAGCAAAATACATTTGATAACTTAGTCAATGATTTATTTGGCTCTTATAGTCACAGCAATTCAAAACAGAAGATAAACGATGCACTATTAATTTCAGAATGTGTAAACGATTAAGCAAACTACTACCATCAGTCCTTGTAAACGTATTAAAGTTCTTCAAGAGATTTCCATATGATCTCACAATGTTGTTCTTATCCTAACAGATCAGGTATATAGTGCTCAGTTTTGTAATTACTATTGAGATTAAACAACCCAGTTTAAGCTCAAAAGAGTCCTTCCTCAATTTGATGTGTCAGTTTAGCTCAGCATTTCTTTGCCTTTCCATTTTACTTTCTGAAGTCATAGACAATGAATCCACCAGTCTGGGTGTGAAGTTCCCTTAGCAACTAACTTCACTTCATTAATCAATTAAAGTTCCATTAAAGTATATTGGCCTCTATAGTCCAATCATAAGCAAGTTTAGTTATCATATGATACAACAGCTACAATATAGACAACAACATTCAACCAAAAGTATGAGTGAAACTTACTAAAGCTTGGCACAGCCACAGTTGATGCAGATGTTTTGCTAGACAGCGAAAAACTTGTGGTTGGAGCAGCAGCACTTGTTGTTGAAGCTGAAGAAGAGGGTGCAGCATTAAATGCAGGAAATGTCAGAGATGAACCAGTCCCGGTTCCACTAGTTGTAGAAACAGCAGAGGAAGCTCCCGTAGCAGTTGCAGTGGTAGAAATGCTGGTGGTAGTAGTAGTAGTAGTAACTGTCGAAAACAAAGGCGATGAAGCAATTGAAAAACCAGTACTAGCAGGTTTGGACACCGGGGTTGCACTTGAAGAAGCAGTACTGGAGAACGTATTAAATGGAAAAGCAGTAGTCAGTGAAGGAGCACTCGAAGCGGCTGCAGAGCTTCCTGCCCCTTTTGTAACTGAAAATGACAGAGAAGTAGAAGCTGAAAAAGGCGATGGCGATGATGAAGAGACTGAAGCTGGCGTGGTCCCAAATGCAGTTGAAAAGGAAAATGCTGGTGCAGGTGAGCTAGACGCTTTCGCTGATAATGAAAATGCAGGTGCTGCTGAACTTGACGCTGATAATGAAAATGAAGGTGCAGGTGAACTAGACGCTATCGCTGATAATGAAAATGCAGGTGCTGCTGAACTTGACGCTGATAATGAAAATGCAGGTGCAGGTGAACTTGGCGTTGATAATGAAAACGCTGCAGGTGCTGCTGAACTAGTTGATGACGTGGCGAGTGAAAATCCCGGTGCAGAAGATACCGAAGTGGTGGTTGCAGCACTTGACAGTGAAAATGACGGGGCAAAAGATGCTGAACTGGCAGCTGCTGAGCTGGCAAACGAAAATGCCGGTGAAGAAGACGCGGATGCTGATGAGGTCGAACCAGAAAAACCGAATGGAGTGGTGGAAGAAAAAGTAGTGCTAGTAGTAGTTGCTGCAGTTGCAGTAGAAGAAGCAGTAAATGTTGATGAAAACAAAGAAGAAGAACCAGATAAGCCCAAGCTCGAACTTGAACCCCACCCAGAGCCCGACCCAACCAAGACCGGCGACGGTGTACTTGACGACCCGAAAATTGCAGAACTACCGAAGGGGGATGAATTGGCAGCGGCGGGAGCTGAAGTTGTCCCAAACAATGAGGAACTACTACCAGATGTAGTGGATCCGAGCAGGTTCGTAGTGGTACCAGAACCGGACGAAGATCCGATTAAGCCGGGTGTGGGACTGGAACCAGAAGAAGCACTAGATGAAAAGCCAAACGACGCTGTAGAAGCACCTGTAGAAGAAGAGCCGAAACCGGCGAACGAAAAGGAAGGACCGGAAGAGGCTGAAGAAGCAGAAGAGCCAAATCCAAAAGGAGCAGACGTGGCGGGGCTAGGGTTAGGGTTTGAGAAGGAAAACGGGGAAGAAACGGTAGCAGCAGCGGTGGTAGGCGTGGAGGAAAAAGACGGGTTTGAAGAGAAGGAGATGGGCGAAGAAGAGGGGGAGAATGAAAAGCCTGTCGACATTGTTATCGGAGCTATGGTGGCGCGTGTATCCTACTTCTTCCTTGTTCAAAATTCACCGCCGGAGCAGGAGAGGAAAGGAGAGTAGCAGCAGGGGATAGTGAGGGTTTTCCTGCGTAGAGAATAAGCCGAGCAGTTGGCCCACTCCAATTTCTTGTTTTGAAATTTTGCCCCTCCAACTTATGTCTTCGGACAATTTTAGGAAACAATTTTTTTTGAAAAGAAAAAATGTTCATGCAAAACAAAAAGAATTTCATTCCTAGATTGTCCAAATGACATCTACCGTAGCCAAAACTTACCCCTATTTTTTAAAAGATATTTTTTTAAAATAACAAACTTTTCAAAAATATTTTTCCAATACTCTTTTTGGAGTTTTAAAGTTTTTAAAAGATTTGAAATTTTGAGTTTGAAATTTTTCAAAAGAAAATTACTTTATTTTACTATAACTTCACAAACATACACCTTTCTTAAAAAAACAAAACCTAAGTTAATTGCCTTCATGGTTAATCATTCACATAAATCAAGTTAATTGTGAGTGTATACGGTCAAAATCGATTGTGCTATTTCATCGAGACAAGGGAGTTGCGTCAAGGATGACCTCGTAATGAATCAGACCCGAGCTCGAAGACGAGGCATCGAGTCCAAAGATTGAAGTGTTCGGCGAGACCGAGGCCAGCAACAGTCGAGACTAAGTACAACCGACTTCGAGTGAAATGCAATAACAAAATATTCGTAATCGGTCGGCGATCACGGCGGAAATCTCGAAGCAGATCAAATCAACGGCAGTTATTTGTACCAATCATGGGATTTACTTCCATAGTTATATTGTACTATAATAAGGATTCCTTTAGTATATAAATGGGGTCCCCATCATTTGTAGAGACCTTACATTGATACAGATCAAACCAATATAATTTTTCTCTGTTCTTCATCAATTTATTGTTCACTGATAAGAATATATACACTCGTTACTTTTCTGCTATTTCACTTACTGTTCATCGGAGTTTCTTTATCATTTGTTGTTCTTACTATTCCACCTCGAGACTATCCTGGGCCGAGGTTGAGACCTGGCTAGCATACTGGTTTGATTTATTTTATTCTCTAATTTATTCATTTATTTTCTTGCTTATCAGTTGGTATTAGACGAAATCACATATCCTTAAAACCACAATATAAGTTTAGTTGTGTTACACCCCATGTTTTCGTACGTGAAAGTACGCCATAAGTAAATTGATAAAAGCTCGAAAATAAGATGTTACATCCCGCATTTTTTTACGTTAAAGTTTCGTCGTAAGTTAATCAACGTAAGCTCGGGAATGAGATTATTTTGATATTTTAAGTATTACGCTATTTCAAACAAGTGATAAATAAATTCGTGAAGGAGAGATGGTAAGCGAATCGAAGAAAATGAGTTTCGTTGAAGTTTGGCAATTTAGGATAAAATACGGTCCGAACTATAATATCTGGTATTCATGGACTAGTGTTAACACATGACCATGAAAGTGAGGGTACAAGGTGTGTTAAAAGTGAGTAGTGTTTTAAGTAATTTGAGATAATTCTTAATTATATGGGTAATTAGTTAAGTATTGATTAATGGGAGATTAACAAGTTTATCAAGTGATTAGTGGATAATTAATTTAAATATTTGGATAAAGATTTATATCTCCCAACGTGGCAACACATCAAAGCCAAATGGTGACAAGTCACATAAATGGTGGCACATTTGGAGGAATTTTTGTGGCTTAGTCATTAGTATGTGGGCCCCACCATTTAAGGCATAAAATTTCTCTACTTCAAAGAAAGGTCTCATATATCAAAGTGTTAGCTACAGTCTTCAACAAGAATTCAAACACAGATTTCCTTATCATCTTAGTAACGTGGGAATTTTAGCATCTTCAACAAATTTAACAAGATTTCATGGCAATTCAACATGATTTCGTAGCATCTTAAGTAACGTGAGATTTTGCAATTATAAGGGAGTACGGTGCAATCTTTATCAAGAATATCATACGGATTTTTTTCTACTCTGATCTTACCGTCACATGTTTTGTCACAATTAACGTGTATTAGAGGAATTATCAAGAGAATCGAATCAGGTATGTTAAGGCTATCCCTTCTTTCTTTTGGCATGATCCATACGATACAAATGAAACGAGTAAATGCACAACTTCCATAAATGACTTTATTCATAGAAATACTAGAGGTTCCTATGTTCTTGATTCCCCATGTGTCATATTATTCTATCATCTATTCATGGGTCTCATAAATACGTAAGTTGATAAAGTTTATTTCATGATATTAATCAAAGGCATAATGGTCTTATGATACTTCGAAATCTTTTATTGACGTACTTCTCATGCATTGCATTCATTTACATTGACCCATGACCATATGGCGTTATATACACGTATATATGTATATATATGTATATGAGATATGGGAAAAGGTTCCTCCAAGTAGGCTATCAGCTCAGCGAAAGATGTTGGTATGCTCTATTTGCTCTGAAGTTGCTTATTTGGTCAGTATGATTTAGACATGTATTGATTGGTATGTCGGGGCCCTGTCTCGACCTTATGACGTTTATATACTCTTAGAGACTTGTAGACATATGTCATGTATATGAAAGATTGTATGGCCTTATCGGCTTATGTTCAGTGTACGAGTGATTATTTTGGCTTTATATGCCCGAACGTCATATGTATAAGTCAGTATATCAAGTTGGGTTATTTTTTGTCGAGTGTTCTCTCATGCTTTATTCTTATTACCTCATACAGCCCTCCTGGCCCATTTACCCATGTTGATGTAATGAGAAAGATACGTTACGTTGGTACTCGGTTGAGTAAGGCACCGGGTGCCCGTCGCGGCCCATCGATTTGGGTCGTGACAAATTATTATCCGGATTTGAGGGTAAATATTTGGCGCCCACCGTGGGGCTAAGGATAATAGTGATTGTTCAGTGCTGATTCTGACAACACATATTATTTTACGCTTTTTCTTGTCAAGTATCTTTGCTCTCCAGTTAAAATATGTCAAACTCATAAAACGCACCCACACATGGTGATAATGGCCTCGGGTTGCACGGGGAAAATGACAATGTAATTGCTCTAGCAGCGAGGTGCCATAGGCTAATCTCGGGGGAGCAACGGTTGCCAATCCAGTCGATGTTAGTTCACACGTCGCTTTAAATGCGGACGTAGGCGCGGACACCAGAGGGAGTGTGCGTAGAGAAGGTCGATCTAGTGGCCAAGGTACATAGGGCGGAGGAGATGGAGGAATCAGTCTCCAAGTGATATTCGAGATGCTACAGGCTCAGCAAGCCGCTATTGCTTAGCTACAAAATCAACATAGAGCTCTGAGTGGGGTCGAGCCAGAAATCACTCGTCATACCGATCTAGTGCCAAAGAGGTCGAATGGTAATGAATCGGGGACCGATCCTGCAATAAAAAAAATGCTCGAGGAGCTCGCCAAAAAAATTGAGTTAGGAGAGAAGAAAATAGAAGCTAATGATAAAAAAAAGTAGAAACATACAACTCCCGAGTTGATGAGATACCGGGGGCACTACCAATCTTGAAACAGATGAATTCAAAGAAATTGTACAAAAGTCGTTACCTCCGAGTGCGGCTCCGAAACCCATTCCAAAGAAGTTTCGTTTGCATGGACATACCTAAATGTAATGGGACCACCGATCCCAACAAGCATGTCACCTCCTACACATGCACCATCAAGGGTAACGATTTGGAAGATGATGAGATCGAATCTGTTTTATGGAAGAAGTTTGGGGGAACCCTATCGAAAGGAGCAATGATTTGGTACCACAATCTACCACCAAATTTCATTGACTCATTTGCCATGTTGGCTGACTCTTTCGTAAAGGCACATGTCGGAGCCATAAAGGTTGCGACAAGGAAATCGGACCTTTTCAAAGTAAGATAGAGGGATAATGAAATGTTGAGGGAATTTGTATCCCGATTTCAAATGGAGTTGCTACCGGTCACAAATGATTGGGCCGTTCAAGCTTTCACTCGGGTATTGAATGAACGAAGTTCGATAGCATCACGTCAGCTGAAGCAAAATTTGATCGAGTATCCGGCTGTAACTTGGGCAGATGTACACAATCAGTACCAATCGAATATCAGGGTCGAGGATGACCAATTAGGAGCTCTTTCCGGTTCAATGTACCCAGACAGGTCAGCAACCAAAAATCAGAGGAACATCGACATGGAGCCAAGATCGAACAAAGACCGATATCAACCGTACACCACAGATCGCAGGAACAGTGGTCCATGATGCAATTCTGCCCAGAACGATCGAAGGAGCGATCGAGGACAGAATTCTCGCGGACTCATAAGCAAAAGTGGTTTTGATAAGTACGCCGATCCCACAAAGGCTCCTCGATTGTTGGAATATAATTTTAGTGTCGATGCGTCAGGAATTGTATCGACAATTGGAATAATCAAAGATACCAGATGGCCCAGGCCCATACATGTCACGATCCGGATTTTCCACCCTCGAGAGTCGTGATGGCGCCTACTCGTGAAAGCTAGGCAAACTAAGTATTATAGATTTTATTACCCTTTTTCTTCAACCTTTAACATTTACGAATTTAACAGGTGATCAACAACGGAATTACAATAATAATAAATAGAATGCGGAAGACGAAATCTAATAGTTTAACCAATTACTAATACGAGAATCCAAATACAACTCTACCCAGAATTTGGTGTCACAATGTCACGGACTATCTATGAATACTACAAACAACGGTGAGAATGAAAAATATAAATTTATCTCGGAACTACATAAAATAGAATGAAAAGATAAAAGGGTACACCAAGGCCTACGGACGTCTGCAGGACTACCTCGGGTCTCCACCGCTGGACTGAAGGTAGCAACCTCATTGTGGTCCAAAAGCTCTGGCACCATGATTGCACACAGTGTAGAGTGTAGTATCAGCACAACCAACCACATGTGCTGGTAAGTGTCGAGCCTAACCTCGGCGAAGTAGTGACGAGGCTAGGACAAGACTACCAAGTAAACATGTGCAGTTAAATCATATACGGCAAGTAATAGCAACAGGAACTAGCAGTTAAAGATGGGAAGGGGGAACATGTAGAGAAGTATAAAGAACACCATAATTTCATATCAGCAAGAATAACGAAAACAGTAACTAGTGCACGACATCACCCTTCGTGCTTTTACTCTCGTCCTCACCATAAGAATCAATATTCATTTTCATTCTTTCTTAATGCGGCATGCAACCCGATCCCAATCATATAATACTGTTGCGGCGTGCAACCCGATCCCATATAATATTGTTGCGGCATGCAATCCGATCCATATATAATATTGTTGTGGCGTGCAACCCGATCTATATATATTGTTGTTGCGGCGTGTAACCCGATCCCAATATACAAATCAACACCTATCGCAAAAGAATTCCGGCAAGGGAATAATAGTATAACAATAATATCCCGGCAAGAAAAATAATAATATAACAACAATATCCCGACAAGGAATACATTATCTTAAGCAATAACATCCCTGCAAGGGAAACGATATCATAACCAATAACACCCCAACAAGGGAAACAATATCATAAACCTCTCCCCATTTCCACAATCACTTCACAACATAAATCTCAACTTGAGCCAACGCTCTATCATGTTCAATTACTAAGAATACTTTCATAAGCCTTGTTCCACATTGCAAATCATTATATTAAGCATGGACAACACATAACAGAGTCACAATAATCACGGTATAAGACTCAATCGTAGTGTAAGACTCACGGGCATGTTTGACACCAACGTATAGATACTCGTCATCACATCTATACGTCTTACTCAACAATTAGCACATAACAAACAAGACCACGACTCCTATTCCCTCAAGCTAAGGTTAGACAAAATACTTACCTCAATGCGATAAAAACAATCAAGCCTCAACTACCGCTTTACCTATTGATTCCACCACCAACCCACTTGTATCTAGCCACAATTTACTTAATAACGTTAATAATTGCTAAATAAACCAATTCCAATGCATGAAAATAGATTCCTCCCTTATTTTCCCCAAAAAGTCAAAAATCGACTTCGGACCCACTTGGTCCGACCCAAAATTTGAACCAACACCCGATTACCCATTCACCCCCGAGCCCGGATATACAATTGGTTTTGGAATCCAACCTCAATTTGAGGTCTAAATCTCCAAATTTCGATATTCTTAAGTTCTACCCAAATACCCAATTTCCATCATGAAAACCCTAGATTCTAGGATGAAATCTTATAAAAAGAAGTTAAGAAGTGAAAGAAATGAGTTTAAAATCACTTACTTGTGTTTTGGAGAAGGAGTGTTTGAAAAATTGCCTCTTATGTACTAGGGTTTTTTTGAAAAATGAAAAATGGCTGAAAAGACTCGTTTATATATACCCTTCTCAATTCCTCACCGTTGACTGCAGAAAAAGGACCGCGGCCGTAGAGCTCGACCACGGACCGCGAAATATCAAGCGCGGACGCGAAGATATAGCCTTGCTCACCGCTGACCGCAAAAACTCCACCGCGGTCGCGAAGACCCTACCACGGTCGCGAAGATTCATCGCAGACCGCGAAGCTCATTTCAGAGACCTGCAACTTCTCTGAACCTGCAACAGTTATTTTCTAAGTCTAAATTTACTCTGTGGCCTATCCAAAACTCATTATGAACTAAGCCAATTATGCACGCAAGTCCAAAAATATCATACGGACTTGCTGGTGCGGTCAAATAATCAAAATAACATCAATAACTATGAACTAAACCTCAAATTCATAAAATTACTCAAGAACATCAAAATTGCTATTTTCTGAACTATACGTTCAATTTATACCAAATCAATTTCGATCTTTACCAAATTTCACAGATTCAACTTAATTATTATTTTAAACTTGTATCGGGCTCCGAAACCACGATACGGGCCTATACCATCAAGAATTTCATCAATTCACTTCTAAAAAGCCTTTATATTTTTCAACAAATAATTAAATTTAAAAATTCTTTTCTCGGGCTTGGACCTCGAAATCTGATTCCGGGCATACAAACAAGTCTCATATTTTACTACGTACCCAACGAGACCGTCAGATCACGGGTCCGGATCCGTTTACCAAAAATATTGACCAAAGTAAACTTTAATCAATTTTAAAGGCCAATTTCATTATTTTTTCTAAAATTTCACAAAAAAGCTTTTCGGAAATGTGCCCGAACTGCGCACGCAAATCTATGCGAGATAAAGGGAGGTTTTAAGGCCTCGAAACACATAATTGACTTTCAAAACGAGTAAGCTCATCACAATACAGACCGATCCTTCCCGAAAGAACCCCAATTTGATGTGTAAATATCAAGGCACGTATGGTCACAAGACCGAGGATTACAGGCAATTGAGAGAGGAGATAACCCGTTTATTCATTGAGGGCCACCTTCGAGAATTCCAAAGTGATCGAGCCAAGAATCATGTCAGGAAAAGGGACGCCAACAGGAAAAATGAACAGGAGGAGCCGCAACATGTAATTCATATGATCGTCGGAGGGGTCGATATTGTACAAGGTCCCGTGTTCAAACGCACCAAGGTATCACTTACTAGGGAGAAACGGACCTGAGACTATGTGCCAGAAGGCGCTGTATCATTCAACGACGAGGAAGTAGAAGGAATTTTCCAGTCTCACAACGATGCTCTGGTAATTTCTATATTATTAAATAAAGTTCAAGTTAAGAGTGTTTTAGTGGATCCAGGAAGCTCGAAAAATGTCACGACCCGAATTTCCCACCGCTGGGGTCGTGATGGCGCCTAACATCACACTCGCTAGGCAAGCAACGTTAGAGTTCTATTTACTTTTTTCCTTTACATTTTATAGTTTAAACTAGCACGGCTAAATCAAACAGAAATATTTGGGAAGTAAATAATAAAACGACCATCTATATACTATTAGCAAATACCGAAAACTGTTACCACCTAAAAACTGGTGTCACAACGCACAAACATTCTATGAATAACTACAAATATGGGCATGAAAGAAAATACATCTGTCTTGAAAGAAAATAAACAGAAACATGGAAACATAGGAGGGACGCCAAGGCCTGCGGACACTTGCAGGGCTACCTTGGGGCTCCTAGATAAATGCCTGCAACCGACCTCTCGATCAGCGACAACCAGCTCCAAAATCTGCACAGAAAGTGCAGAGTACAGAATCAGTACAACCGATCACATGTACTGGTAAGTGACGAGCCTAACCTCGACGAGGTAGTGACGAGGCTACGACGGGACATATATTATATAACCTGCAATAGTATATAATATAGCAAAAAGGAAATACGAAACGAATTGGAACAGTAACTTGGAGCAAAGTAAATGCGGAACCCAAATATCTTGCCAGTACTCAGCTATTACCAAAGCTTAAGAGAGTTACAATACTACAAGAGTAAATCATAGCAGAAGAAGGATACATAAACAACAAATGATGCGATGCGCATCCCGCTCCCACCAAATAATGAGTAACAGTATGAACATTCATCCTTATGACTCCAGTTGCGGCGGGCAACCCGATCCTACCAGTCCACCCTTATTATTCCCCAATATATCACCCTTATTCCTCATGTTGCGGCGTGCGGCCCTATCCCGCCTGTCCACCCTTATTACTCCTGTTGCGGCGTGCAACCCGATCCCAATAGACAATCACCTTTCACCCTTATTCCTCCTCAATATACCACCCTTATTCCTCCTGTTGCGGCGTGCAACCCGATCTTAACATATCAGTACCAATCACACAATAAGATCAAGTATTTCACAATTTAGCTCAAAGCCCTCCACAACATTTGTTCCTCAAATCCAAACAAACGGAAACCTATACAATTATGAAACTTCATCAATCAATACTACACAACGAAACCAACCAAAATATACCATGAAGCAGCAATAAACAAACTTAAACCAATAATGCAATACGATGAAACTACGGAATAATTAATACCTTCAGTAAAGAAAACAACATTTAACAAGAAGCAATTATGCATGATAGCATCAATAAGCATGCATCAGTCAAGACAGGAAGACAATATATTAGGAAAGGGGAACGGAACAAGCTAAACAAATAATTTGGCGGCGCATAGGTACTCATTACCACACCTATACACCACACACATGGAAGTTCACATAGGAATTAAGCCGGGGATCCCTAATCCCTCAAGTCGAAGTTAGACACAACACTTACCTCAATCTAACGGCCAACTCAAAGCTCAATTATCGTTTTCCCCCTATATTTCACCTCCAATCCACTCGTATCCAGTCATAATTAACTTAATAACATCATTTACTACTAAAGAAATCAATCACAATGCATAGTTATAAGTTCCCCAACATTTTCCCCAAAAAGCCAATAACTGCCCCCGTGCTCGCTTGGTCAAAACTCGAAGTTCGGACCAAAACCCGATTACCCATTCAACCCAAGCCCGGATATACAATTGGTTTTGGAATCTGACCTCAATTTGAGGTCTAAATCCCCAAATTTTGAAATTCCTATGTTCTACCTAAAAACACCCAATTTCACCATGAAAAACCCTAGATTCTAGGATGAAAACTTGTAAAAAGATGTAATAGATTGAAAGAAATGAATTAAGAATCGTTTACCTATGATTTAGGGAAGAACTAGCCTTTGGAAAATCGTCTCTTGAAGTTAGGTTTTGAAAAATGGGAGAATGAATGAAAAATCCCATCTAAGTCCAAAGTTATCAGTTACAGATGTCATTTGTGACCTGAGCTTCATATTTGCGAATGCGGGAAATGTATCGCAAATGTGAACCCCTCGCATTTCTGTTGCCATCGCAAATGCGAACCAGGACTCTGCAAGTACGGCCAACTCTTCGCAAATGCGAACTACCCAGTCCCATTCCCCTGCTTCACAAATGCGATCATTATTTCGCAAATACGAGGCTCGCAAATGCGAGGCTCACATTTGAGGCTCGCATTTTGCGAGCCAGGCCTCGCAATTGCGAAGTATGCAGACTTGAAGCATACCTGCAATTTTTCGTAAGTCCAAATCACTCCGTAGCCTATCTGAAACTCACCCGAGACCTCGGGACTCCAAACCAAACATGCACATAAGTCTTAAAACATCATACGAACTTGCTCGCGCGATCAAATCTCCAAAATAACATCTAGAACTACGAATTTAGCACCAAATTGTACGAAATTTTCAAGAAAGTTTCAAAACTTCTATTTTCTCAACCAAGGGTCCAAATCACATCAAATAACTTTGTTTTTCACCAAATTTCACAGACATGACTTAAATATCATAGCACACCTATACCGGGCTCCGGAACCAAAATACTGACCTGATACCAGCAAGATCAACTATTAACCAGTTTCTCAAACCATTATAATATCAATTTAACAATTTTTATCAAAAAATCATTTCTCGGGCTAGGGACCTCAGAATCCAATTCCGGGCATACGCCCAGGTCTCATATTTTACTAAGGACCCTTCGGGACCGTCAAAATACGGGTCCGGATTCGTTTACTCAAATGTTGACCGAAGTAAACTAAAATCAACTTTTAAAGGAAAAAACTATTATTTTCTCAAATTTTCACATAAAGACTTTCCATAATCGCGTCCGGACTGTGCATGCAAATCGAGGGGATCTAAAATGGGATTTTGAAGGCCCCGGAACCCCGAATTGGGCTCTAAACCACAAGATGGCCTTTTGGGTCATCACATTCCTCACCTCTAAAACAACCGTTCGTCCTCGAACGAACATAGAAAAGTACATGAGCTAGGAAAAAGACGGGGATATCTGCTCTGCATATCGGACTTGGACTCCCAGGTAGCTGCCTCAAAAGGCTGAACCCTCCACTGCACACGAAACGAAGGATGACTATTCAATCTCAACTGACGAACCTTTCAGTCTATAATTGCGACCGGCTCCTCCTCGTAGGTCAAATCCTTATCCAACTAGACAGTGCTGAAATCTAACATGCGGGACGGATAGCCGTGATACTTCCGAAGCATTGACACATGAAACACTGGATGTACATCTAATAAGCTTGGGGCAACGCAAGTCTGTAGGCCACCTCTCCCACTCGATCAAGAATCTCAAAAGGTCCGATGAACCTACGATTTAACTTTCCCTTCTTCCCAAATCGCATCACACCCTTAATGGGTGATACCCGAGGAAACACTCGCTCTCCGACCATGAATGCCACATCACAAACTTTACGGTTGGCATAACTCTTTTGCCTGGACTAAACTGTACGAAGTCTATCCTGAATGATCTTAACCTTATCCAAGGCATCCTGCACTAAGTCTGTACCTAATAATTGAGCCTCTCCCGGCTCAAACTACCCAATCGGCGATCGACACCGTCTACCATATAACGCATCACAAGGAGCCATATGGATGCTCGACTAATAGTTGTTGTTGTAGGCAAACACCGCTAACGGTAATAACTGATCTCAAGAACCTCCAAAGTCAATAACACAGGCGCAAAGCATATCCTTAAAGATCTGAATAGTACGTTCAGACTATCTGTCCGTCTGAGGGTGAAATGATGTGCTCAACTCGACCCGTGTACCTAACTCACGTTGTACTGCCCTCAAGAAATGCGAGGTAAACTGCGTACCTCGATAAGAAATGATAGACACGGGCTCACCATGAAGACGAATGATCTTACTGATATAGATCTCTGTCAATCGCTCCAAAGAATAGGAAATGCCATAAGAATGAAATGCGTTGACTTAGTCAGCCTATCCACAATAACCCATATTGTATCGAACTTCCTCTGAGTCCATGGGAGTCCAATAACAAAATCCATAGTGATACGCTCCCACTTTCACTTAGGCATCTCAATCTTCTGAAGCAAACCACCAGGTCTCTGATGCTCGTACTTTATTTGATGACAATTCAAACACCAAGCTACATATACAACAATGTCCTTCTTCGTCCTCCTCCACCAATAATGATGTCGCAGGTCCTGATACATCTTAGCGATGCCCGGATGAATATAATATCGGGAACTGTGAGCCTCCTCTAGGATCAACTCACGAAGCCCATCCACATTAGGCATACAAACACGATTCTGCATCCTCAAAACTCTATCATCTCCAACTGTAACCTGCTTTACATCTCTGTGTTGCACTGTGTCCCTAAGGACAAGCAAATAAGGATCATCATATTGCCTATCTTTGATACGCTCAAATAAGGAAGATCGAGCAACTATACAAGCTAGAACATGGCTGGGCTCAGAAACATCCAACCTCACGAACTGATTGGCCAAAGGATGTACATCTAAAGCAAGCGGTCTCTCACCGATATGCCAGGCTACCCGTACTATCCAATTTCCTACTTAAAGCATCAGCCACCACATTGGCCTTTCCGGTATGATATAAGATGGTGATATCATAGTCTTTCAATAGCTCCAACCACCCTCTTTGCCTCAAATTGAGCTCCTTCTGCTTGATCAAATACTACAAACTCTTATGATTAGTGAACATCTCACACGACACACCATATATATAGTGCCTCCAAATCTTCAATACGTGAACAATGGTTGCTAGCTCTAAATCATGAACTGGATAATTCTTCTCGTGAATCTTCAACTTCTGCGAAGCATACACCATAAACTTGCCACCCTGTATCAATATCGCACTAAGTGCAATACGAGTTGCATCACAATATAATGTATATTGTCCTGAACATGTGGGCGACACCAACACCGGTGCCGTAGTCAAAGCTTTCTTAAGATTCTAAAAGCTCGCCTCACACTCGTCTAACCACCCGAACGGGGTCCCCTTCTAGGTCAACCTGGTCATCGGGGCTGCTATAGATGAAAATCCCTCCACAAACAGATGGTAATAACCCGACAAACCTAAGAAACTCCGAATATCTGTAGCTGATGTGGTCCAGGATAGTCCTTGACTGCCTCAATATTCTTAAGATCCACCTAAATACCCTCTGTTGATACAATGTGACCCAACAAAGAAACTGAAGTGAACCAAAACTCACATTTCAAAAACTTAGCATATAACTGGCTGTGTCTCAGAGTTTGAAGAACGACTCGAAGATGCTGCTCATGCTCCTCTCGGCTGCGGGAGTAGATCAAGATATCATCAATGAAAACAATTACAAAGGAATCCAGATAGGGCTTGCACACTCGGTTCATCAAATCCATAAAAGTTGTTGGGGCATTTATCAACCCAAATGGCATCACCATAAACTCATAATGCCCGTACATAGTTGAAAAGTTGTCTTAGGGACATCGGATTCCCTAATCCTCAGCTAATGGTAGCCAGATATCAAATCGATCTTTGAAAACACATTGGCACCCTGAATTTGATCAAAACAAGTCATCAATCCTCGGCAATGGATACTTGTTCTTGATGGTGGCTTTGTTTAACTGCCGATAGTCTATGCACATCATCATTAACCCATCATTCTTCTTTACAAACAACACTGGCACACCCCAGGGCGAGACACTAGGTATAGTAAAGCCCGAGCAAATCCTGCAACTTCACCTTCAATTCTTTCAACTCTAGCGGGTCCATGTGGTATGACGGAATAGAAATGAGCTAATTGCCAGAGCCAAATAAATGCAAAAGTCGATATCCCTATCGGGTGGCATCCCCGGCAGGTCTACAGAAAATACCTCTGGGAACTCCCGAACAATTGGTACAGAATCCATGGAAGGAACCCCCACACTAGAATCATGAACATAAGCCAAGGAAGCCAAACACCCCTTCTCGACCATACACCGAGCCTTCATATAAGAAACAAACCTGCTGGTAGAATGACCAGGAGTCCCTCTCCACTTTAATCGAGGTGACCCCAGCAATGCTAAAGTCATGGTCTAAGCGTGACAGTCCAATATAGCATGATAAGGTGGCAACCAATCCATCCCCAAAATAACATTGAAATCAACCATATCGAGAAGTAGGAGATATGCGCTAGTCTCAAGACCCCCAACAATAACTACATACGAATGATAAACACTATTTATAATAATAGAATCCCCCACTGGTATGGACACATACATGGGAGAACTCAAAGAATCACGAGGCACAACCAAATATGAAGTAAAATAAGATGGCACATAAGAGTGTGTAGACCCTGGATCAAATAGAACTGAAACATCTCTACTGCAAACCGAAACAGTACCTGTGATAACATCATCGGATGAATCAACCTCAGGCCTGGTTGGGAAAGCATAACATTGGGGCTGGGCCCCACCACTCTGAACCATATCCCCGGGACGACCACCTGCTGGTTGGCCTCCACCTCTAAGGGCCTCACATTCACTTTAACGGCCTAATCTCCACCTCTAGAGGGTTGACCCCTACCTCTGGCTCCCTAACCCCTACCCCTAGCTGACTGGGCGGGTGGTGC
Source organism: Nicotiana glauca (assembly GCA_026770625.1). Classification (NCBI taxonomy): domain Eukaryota; kingdom Viridiplantae; phylum Streptophyta; class Magnoliopsida; order Solanales; family Solanaceae; genus Nicotiana; species Nicotiana glauca. The sequence continues at coordinate 49,042 of MU771052.1, read as the reverse complement.
CAGAATTATGGCACGAGAACTTTGTTGCTGTGACAAAATACCCACTAATTTCGGACAGGTCCTCCGAAAATGCCTATACTCACCACACTCAAAGCATTCATCCGAATACTGCGGCTGAGGAAATTGAGACTAACTCTGACGAGTTGGATGACCATGATAATAACTCTGAAGAAGATGTGCTCTGATAGGAGTTGGCGGTGCACTATAAGTGTAAGGCCCCGGAAATTTTTTTCTGTGTAATTTAAGATTTCGTCGTGCCAAGGTAGGCTAAATTATTTTATTTCGTGTGCAAATAAGGATTTATGATATTATGGATATCAATTGGATATGGTAATAAGTGTATAAGTCTTATTATAAGTGATTTGGGGTCTAAGGAGAGGCCTAAGCCTAAGCCAAGTTGGAAAATTGCATATTAGACGAAAGTTGTAAATGAGTATGCACAAGACCTCACTTTGAACGGTCATATATCCAGCTATATAAGGAGTTGTGTGAGTAAAACCTATCAAATTAAAGCCCATTGAGTCTAGTTTCCAACGCAACAAACCGTTTGTCATTTGGAGGTATATACAGAAAGTTATGACCCTTTTACTGGGCAGGTGTCACTCGCGCGAACTTCGCGCGAACTTTGAAACTTATCGCGTTTTTCGCGCGTCTGAGGCAGAATACTCAGAAAAACGCGCGAAGTATGCAAAAGTTCGCGCGTCTGGGCGAAAGTTCGCGCGCCTGGAAGGTTTTAATACCCTAAGACCGGTCTAGAGAGTTCCCAAGTCATTTTTGGGGTTAAGACTTGCTCTCTCAAGGGGATTTCGTCCCCAACTTCATTCCTATGATCCAAGGTAAGGTTTTTGGAGTATTTTGAGTTTATTACTACTCCTAAACACTTATATTATCAAGGATTAATCTTGAAAATCCTTAGATTTCATTCAAATACCTAAATTGATTCAAGAACACTACAAATTGGATTCTCAAGATTCTTACTACAAAAGGTATATCTACCATCTATAACTACTCTATAGTGATTATTCATGTATGATATACATATTTGAACTCATGGGGAGATGATTGAAAG
>MU771052.1:15349-40140 GCA_026770625.1 Nicotiana glauca | reverse complement strand
AATAAACTTGAGGTGCATGATCTCTGTGATATTGTATATGCCGAGGATTCATGGTTCCTCTCATGTGTACTTGACATGTTGAATTGAATGGCTTGTTGTTGAAATTGATATTGATATGAAATATGTGGAAATAATGTGAAATGTGGGAAATAAAAGATTGAGTTATGTAATATGGCCTAGTGCCAAGTATGCTGTAATGATTGTGGCCCAATGTGCCAGTATAATATGAAACGCATAGGTGTATAATATGATATGTGAACCTTATGGACGGGCTATGAAATGCATAGGGGTATAATATAAAATGTGGAACCTATAGTCGGGCTATGAAATGCATAGGTGTGTAACATGATATGTGAACCCTATGGACGGGCTATGAAACACATAGGTGTATAATATGATATGTGAACCCTATGGACGGGCTGTGAAACGCATAGGGGTATAATATAAAATGTGGAACCTATGGACGGGATATGAAACGCATATGTGTATAATATGATATGTGAACCCAATGGACGGGCTATGACGCGAAATTTAGAGGTATGGAAATTATGTGAAAGCTATGTGATCCCTTTTATTTGTTGATGTGGGAATTGTTAAAGCTTTTGATTTACTTTATGAATTCTTTATTCTTGTTTGATAGTTCTTTCTAATTAAATGGTATTTAGTTATACATACCAGTACAATTCAAATGTACTGATGTCCCTTTTTCCGGGGGCGCTACATTCGTGTTATGATTGTAGGTGGATCTATAGCAGGTACTCCATTCCACCGAGAGTAGCACTCCTCTCCATCCCATCAGTTGCATTGGTGAGCCCCACTTCCTTTTGGGGTCATGTGTGGTTCATGCCACCTTCTTTTGAGTTTATTGTGTATTGTAAGGTATAGTCGGGGCCTTGTCGCCGGCAAGTATTGGTTAAGTTCCTAGTATTCATAGAGGCTTCGTAGACACAATGTGGGTGGTGTACAAAAAGTATTTTGGGTAGTAACTATACAGTTTGGAATCGTGGTCCACGTTGGTAAATGTTGTATGTATTTTTGCAAGTACTTGGTATCAAATGTTGGAAATGGTAAAAAGTAGAAATGAACTCAAGTTGTAAGTTTATGCTTAAGTATTAAATTTCTATTTCAGAAGAATAATGTATATTGGAATCACGGGGTAACGCGTGGGATAAGAAAGGCAAAATTCCAGGTCCGCTTGACTGGGGTCCTCCGGTTGAGTGCCGGTCGTGTCCCTCGGTTTTGGGGCGTGACAATAAGCTGGCTGCCCTGAAGGAGGAACATAAAGACCACGACCCCCTGAATCTCCATGGGATGTCTGAAGTGCCGAATAAAACGGCCTCGGAGGATGACCCCTACCAAAAGTACCTTAGCCTCCAGATGAGGCCTCATTGACTCCACTGGAGTGACGAGGCCTTTTGTCATACCCCTAACCACTCCCCTGAGCTAAAACTATCTCAACTCGTCTGGCCACATTGGGTGCCTCCTGGAAAGAAATCTCACTCCCTATCTCCTTAGCCACTTGCAATTTGATAAGTTGCGCAAGTCCATCAATAAAACTCATCACTCTCTCTCTCTCTCTCTCTCTCTCTCTCTCTCTCACACACACACACACACACACATACATGCACACATGTCATACCTCATTTTCCTACTACACCCGGAAGGTAGTACAAGGGAGTTTTTCCAATTTAAGGACAATCGAAACGGGATTATATTATTGAAAGATTCAGAGTCGCCACTTGGGAGATTTATGGTGTCCCAAGTCACCGATTTAGAATCCCGAATCGAGGAAAGATTGACTTTGTATTACAATCCGTAAACCAGAAATCTGGGTAAGGAATTCTGTTAAAACGGGAGAAGGTGTTAGGCATTCCCGAGTTCCTGGTTCTAGCACGGTCGCTTAACTGTCATAAATGGCCTAATTATATGATTTTAAACATGTTTAAACCTTTGTGCATTTTAGACTTTATAACCGCTTTTATTCGTTTTACAAAAGATTTAACATCGTCTAAAACATGTGTTTGGACTGCTTCACATGAAATGCACGCGCAATCCAAAACACATTTTATTCAATGTTATTAAGATTTGGATTTGGGTCACATAAAATGCACACTCGAGTTTAGGAAAGTAATAATATTAAAATAGCGCGCCTAAAGCAACTACGCATTTTTAACTTTGCGAGGACCATGAAAATGCGCTAAATGGCACGCCTCGAGTACTAAAAATTTTAAAAGAAATAATTAAGTGAGGGCCACACATTCGAGATTTTATTTGGCATGGAACGCCTTGATTCAAATTAAATTTTTTTAGGGCCATAAACTATTACTGTCCTTAGTATGGCAAACTCCCAATTTCATTTAATAGAATCTAGTTATTTTATTAAAAGGACTAATTGAACTTTTGATCTACTTTTAAACCAAACTAATCTGAAATTGAAAACCATGGAACTATTTATAATAGAACCCAGGCTTGATTATTAAATGAGTGTAGGATGGATAAGTGTGACGACCCAAAGGGTCATCACTTATTTTCTTAGTCATTCCATGCTTCCGAGGCCATGAAAACCTCACTTTTAGTTGTCTCGATTTACGCGCGTAGTCCGGGCACGAAGCCGGAAAGTTTTTATGTTGAAATATATGAATTATGTGAAAAATTTGAAGAATTTTGATATTAATATGATTAAAGTTGATTTTGGTCAATATTTTTGTAAACGGACCCGGACCCGTGATTTGACGGTCTCGGAAAGTCCATAGAAAAATATGGAAAGATAAGTAAGAGTTGGCTTTCCTAGCACCCACTACTCTCGATGGTGAAAATTCGGGTCGTGACAAGTTGGTATCAGAGCACTAGGTTACATAGGTCTCACAGCTCACGAACAAACTTAGTAGAGTCTGAGGGGTAGGTACAGAGACGTCTGTACTTGTTTCCCAGAGTCTATTGAGTTAGGAAAAATCTCTCATTTGTTATTTCTTGTCGTGCGATTTGGTTTCTCAAATGCTGATTGAATTTCTACTCTATTCTTTTGCAGATGGCGAGAACACGCGCTTCCTTATCCACCGATCAGCAGTCAGAGCCCCAGACAGCTTCCGCTAGGTGAAGAGGACGTGGCCATGCTAGCGGTCGAGGTAGGGGTAGGGACTAACCACCAGCAGCAATACCAGTGGCGGACCCTCAGGTTGGCCTTGACGAGGAGGTTCCGGCCCCAACCCAGACAGTTCCGGTGGGCCCAGCTCAGGTCCCAGAGGGGTTCATTGCTACCCCAGTTCTTCAGGACGCTCTGGTCTGATTGGTAGGCTTTATGGAGAGTGTCACCCGAGCAGGGTTACTTCCGGCAGCACCAGCCACTTCTCAGGCTGGAGGAGGTAATCAGACTCCCGCTACGCGCACTCCGGAGCCAGTAGCTCCCCAGGTTCAGGTTCCAGTGGTTCAACCAGCTGAGGCAGTTCAACCAAGTGTATTATCTCAAACCGGTGAGGGTGCAGCTATGTCCGCCGATGCCTTATGGAGATTGGATAGATTCACCAAACTCTTTACTACCACATTCAACAATACTTTTTCAGAGGATCCCAGGACTTTTTATATAGCTGCCATGAGGTTCTCCGGACTATGGGTATTGTGGAGACCAACGGGGTTGACTTTGCCACTTTTCGTCTATCTGGATCCGCCAAGACTTGGTGGAGAGACTATTGTTTATCTAAACCAGTAAGGTCGCCATCTTTGACTTGGGGCCAGTTTGTAGAGCTGTTTTTAAGTTTCTTCCAGTGACTCAGAGGGAGGCTCTTCGCAGGCAGTTTGAGCGCCTCCATCAGGGATCCATGTCAGTCACTCAGTATGAGACTCGGTTCATTGACCTAGCTCGGCATGCCATTGTCATACTTCCTTGTACGGACATTATGAACTCCTCGTCATGTCTTTTGGGTTGACAAATGCCCCAACAGCTTTATATGGAATTGATGAATCGAGTGTTCAGGCCTTATTTAGACTTGTTCGTGGTAGTCTTCATTGATGACATATTAATATACTCCCGCAGTCATGAGGAGCATGCGCAGCATCTCAGAGTGGCTCTCCAAACTCTGAAAAATAGTCAACTTTATGCAAAATTTTCAAAGTGTGAATTCTGGTTGAGTTCAGTTGCATTCCTGGGTCATGTTGTGACGGCAGAAGGTATACAGGTTGATCCAAAGAAAATTGAGGCAGTCAAAAACTAGCCTAGACCAACATCAGCCACAGAGATCCAGAGTTTCCTGGGATTAGCAAGTTATTATCGGCGGTTTGTGGAGGGGTTTTCATCTATTGCGACCCCGATGACCAGATTGACCCAGAAAGGTGTCCAGTTCGAATGGTCAGATGAATGTGAGGCAAGCTTTCAGAAGCTCAAGACAGCCTTGACCACAGCACCGGTGTTGGTTATGCCCACAGGTTCGGGACCCTATATGGTCTATTGTGATGCTTCCCGTATTGGGATTGGTGCAGTGTTGATGCAGGATGACAAGGTCATTGCCTATGCTTCGAGGTAGTTGAAAATTCATGAAAAGAACTATCTAATACATGATCTGGAGTTGGCGTCGATTCTTCACGCATTGAATATATGGATGCATTATTTGTATGGCATGGCATGTGAAGTATTCACTGATCACAAGAGTCTTCAGTACCTGTTTAAATAAAAGGAGTTGAATTTGAGGCAGAGAAGGTGGTTAGAATTATTGAAGGATTATGACATCACCATTTTATATCACCCGGGGAAAGCAAATGTGGTGGCCGATGCTTTGAGCAGGAAGTCAGCCAGTGTGGGCAGTCTTGCTTATATTCCGATCAGTCAGAGGCCGCTTGCTTTGGATGTTCAGGCCTTAGCCAACCAATTTGTGAGATTGGATATTTCTGAGCCTAGTCGAGTACTAGCTTGCACGGTCGCTCGCTCTTCATTATTGGAGCGTATCCGCGATCGACAGTTTGATGATCCTCATTTATGTGTCCTAATACACGGTTCAGCGAGGAGGTGCCAAGCAGGTCACCTTAGATGTTGATGGAGTTTTGAGATTGCAAGGGCAAATTTGTGTGCCAAATGTTGATGGACTTCGAGAATTGATTTTAGAGGAAGCTCATAGTTCCCGTTATTCTATTCATCCAGGCGCAACAAAGATGTATCAAAATTTGCGGCTACATTATTGGTGGCATAGAATGAAAAAAGATATTATGGCATATGTAACGCAGTATTTGAACTGTCAACAGGTTAAATATGAGCATCAGAGGCCTGGTGGTTTATTTCAGAGAATTGAGCTTCCCGAGTGGAAGTGGGAGAAGATTACCATGGATTTCGTTACTGGACTTCCGATGACTCGGAAGAAGTTTGATGCGGTTTGGGTTGTTGTTGATAGGCTGACCAAGTCAACGCATTTTGTTTCGGTTGCCACCACCTATTCGTCCGAGAGATTAGCGGGGATTTATATCAGAGAGATTGTTCGCCTTCATGGGGTGCCTATATCTATCATTTTGGATCGAGGTGCGCAGTTTGTCTCGCATTTCTGGAAGGCGTTTCAACGAGAGTTGGCACCCAAGTCCAGCTGAGTACAACATTTCACCCCCAAACGGACGGTCAGTCCGAGAGGACCATTCAGATTTTAGAGGATATGCTCCGAGCCTATGTTATTGATTTTGGAGGTTCGTGGGATCAGTTCCTGCCTTTGGCAGAGTTTGCCTATAATAACAGCTATCAATCGAGCATCCAAATGGCTCCTTATGAAGCTTTGTATGGTAGATGGTGTCGGTCTCCGGTTGGATGGTTTGAGCCGGAAGAGGCTCGGTTGTTGGGTACGGATTTAGTTCAGGAGGCCTTGGACAAGGTCAAAATCATTCAGGATAGGCTTCGTACAGCTCAGTCCAGGCAAAAGAGATATGCAGATCGTAAGGTTCGAGATATAGCCTTCATGGTTGGTGAGCAGGTATTGCTCCGAGTGTCGCCTATGAAGGGCGTAATGAGATTTGGGAAGAAGGGCAAACTTAGTCCTAGGTTTATTGGCCCATTTGAGATTCTTGATCGTGTGGGAAAGGTGGCTTATAAACTTTCCTTGCCACCTAGCTTGTCAGCTGTGCATCCAGTGTTTCATGTATTTATGCTCCGGAAGTACCACGGTGATCCATCGCACGTGTTAGATTTCAGCACTGTCCAATTGGACAAGGATCTATCTTATGAGGGGGAGCCGGTGGCTATTTTAGACCGGCAGGTTCGACAGTTGAGGTCGAAGAGTTTTCCATCAGTGCGTGTTCAGTGGAGAGGTTAGCCTCCTGAGGCATCGACCTGGGAGTCCGAGTCTGATATGCGGAGCCGTTATCCTCATCTATTCCCTGACTCAGGTACTTCTTTCTTTTGTCCGTTCGAGGATGAACGGTTGTTTTAGAGGTGGAGAATGTGACGACTTAAAGGGTCATCACTTGTTTTCTTAGTCATTCCATGCTTCCGAGGCCTTGAAAACCTCACTTTTAGTTGCCTCAATTTGCGTGCGCAGTCCGGGCGTGAAGACGGAAAGTTTTTATGTTGAAATATATGAATTATGCGAAAAATTAGAAGAATTTTGATATTAATATGATTAAAGTTGACTTTGGTCAACATTTTTGGTAAACGGACCCGAACCCGTGATTTGACGGTCTCGGAAAGTCCGTAGAAAAATATGGGACTTGGGCGTATGCCCGGAATCGAATTCCGAGGTCCCAGGCCCGAGAAATGAATTTTTTCGTGAAATTATTTTCTGAAAATGTTTAAGGAAAATGAAAATGAAATTTGATCAAAAGGTAATGGTATCGGGCTCGTATTTTGCTTCCGATGCCCGGTACAGGTCATATATGTTGTTTTAGCGCTTCCTGTAAAATTTGGTTGAAAACGGACGTCGTTTGACGTGATTCAACCTTAAATTGGTTAATTTGGAAGTTTATGAAATTTGAAAGATTTCTTGGATTTAAGGCTCAATTCATTGATTTTGATGTTATTTTGGCGATTTGATCGCTCGAGCAAGTTCGCATGATGTTTTTGAGTCAGTGTGCATATTTGGTTTGGAGCCTCGAGGGCTCGGGTGAGTTTCGGATAGGTAACGGGGTGGTTTTGGACTTAGAAAAGCTACAGAAAATCTGCAGCAGGTGCATAGGGATTTCCTTCTATGCGATCGCATAGGCATAGTTGCGAACGCATAGAGCAAAGTTCAGGGGTTCCTAAATCCTTCTACGCGATCGCATTAGGCTTCCTGCGATCGTATAGCTTGCCAGCTTCCTTCTACGCGATCGCATACTACTCCCCGCGATCACACTGAGTAAAAAGCCAACCTCCATTTTCTTCTATGCGATCGCAACACTGCTTCTGCTTCGTCCAGTGGTTTTAAAGACCCAAAAACAGAACACTTACGGGATTTTCATCCCATTTCTCAACTCTCTCTTCTCCAATAGCTCTTGGGCGATCTTTGGAGCATTTCTTCACCAAAGTTCATTGGGTAAGTATTGTTTAACTCATTTTCTTCATTTTTCATCAACATCAATCAAATTCTTAGGCCTAAACATGTGAAAATGGGTAGAAAATTAGAGAATTGGGTAGAGTTAGGATTTTCAAGGATTTGGTGATTTAGACCTCATTTTGGGGTCGAACTTGAGAACAAATTCTATATTCGGGCTCGTGAGTGAATGGGTGGTCGAAAAATGGTTCGAACCTCGTGTTTGACCACGCGGGCCCGGGGTCGATTTTTAGATTTTTGGGCAGAATATTTTAGAAAATATATTTAGCCACTTGGATTAGTTTATTAAGTATTATTGATGATATTAAATCAATTATGTATATATACGATTGAATTGGAGCCAATTTTGAAAGGAAAGACATTGCTTATGGATTGAGTTGGCCGTAAACCTTCGAGGTAAGTGTTTGATCTATCCTAGCTTGAGGGAATAGGAGTTGAGTATAATTGCTATTTGTTATGTGTTGTGTCCGATGTATAGGCATGGTGACGAGTATTTATACGTTGGGGGTCGAGCATGACTGTGGTCTTGAATGGATTAAATTTCGAAATTATTATGTGATTCTATGAAAGAATTAATTGTTGGGTCTTGGCACCGAGTTATTGTTTCTCTTGCCAATTATATATATTGAGAACTATGTTAAAAGTGAAATGGGAGCGGGTGGTACGCCTACCACATGATATGTAATGAAATGGGAGCGAGTGGTATGCCTACCACAAGATATTAATTGAAATAGGAGCGAGTGGTACACCTACCACAACTTATATTGATTACTGTTATTGGCCATAGTTATCGGTGACATATTGTGCACTGTGTTGATAATGAAATGGGAGCGAGTGGTACGCCTACCACAAGATATTAATTGAAATGGGAGCGAGTGGTACGCCTACCACAAGATATTAATTGAAATGGGAGCGAGTGGTACGCCTACCACAAGATATTAATTGAAATGGGAGCGAGTGGTATGCCTACCACAACTTATATTGATTACTGTTATTGGCCATAGTTGCCGGTGACATATTGTGCACTGTGTTGATAATGAAATGAGATCGAGTGGTACGCCTACCACAATATATTAATTGAAATGGGAGCGGGTGGTACGCCTACCACAAGATATAAAATGAAATGGGATCGGGTTGCACACCTGCAACAAGATGAGTTGAACTTGAAAGTGGCTTTAATTCCTTCATTCTATTTCTGCTATTATATTTTGTTGCTAGCCCAGAGCATGTTTTCCCTTCCCAAATATTTAACGTTGTTTCCTGTTATTCTTGTTGTATATATATTTTTTGAACTGCACAGGTTTATGTGAGTGTCTGGTTCTAGCCTTGTCACTACTTCGCCGGGATAGGCCAGACACTTACCAGCACATGGGGTCAGTTGTGCTGATTCTACACTTTGCGCTCTTTTGCGTAGATACAGGTTTCAGACAGCAGTAGCAGCAGTAGTGCGAGTGTTAGCATTCCGATCAGCGAGACACCGAGGTAGCCTTACAGGCGTCCGCAAGTCCCGGCGTCTCCTCTATCTTTATTTTCATTCTGTTATCTCATGTATTCGAGACAAACAGTTTAATAATTCTTTCAAACAGTTGTGTTTAGTATTCTTAGAAGTTCGTGAGTATTGTGACACCAGTTCTTGGGTAGTGATTTATGTTTGGATTTCTGTATCGCGTCTAGTAACATTTACTAAGTCTTCCGCTAAATTAATTTATTCCGCTGTAATCATATTATTATTGCTAAATGTTTTAAAATAAGAGTTGTAAAAATGGAAAGATAAGTAAGAGTTGGCTTGCCTAACTCCCACTAGTAGGTGCCATCACGACTCCCGATGGTGGAAAATCCGGGTCGTGACAATAAGGGCCTAACAACTAGTTGCCAATACTTTGAACAATACATGACAATGCAATTGGGCTCAACATAAAGCCCAAATCAAAAGAAAAGCATGCCGAGAAAGGAAAAATTCAGTATAGCTGGACTAATGATATTTAAGCTTATGGGAAAAATTCAGTATAGCTGGACTAATGATATTTAAGCTTATGCAGTATATGGTAAAATAATACCCATTTACAAATAACCTTACACTCGTGTTCAAACAATCCTGATCTCCCAAATGACTTTAAAATTCCATAGCTCAAAATAAACAATATACTCATGGGAGAAATAGATTCCCAAGACTACAAAGTTAAATCACAAGTGTAAAGCAAATATCATTTATGAATTCAAGTACTGATGACAGAGAGGCAGAGTCGAGCCACTTTTAATTGAAGACAGTTCTAAAATAACTCACAAGCAATTGTATTGAACTTTAGATCTTAACCAAGGCTATCCAACAAAATTCTCAACACCAGACACTTAATGCTTTCAACCATGATCCTCACAAGCCACACAATAAACTCTTAAGCCACTTAAACCCTGAATGTAAGAAACAACCATAAAATTAACTTGGCATCATACATTACCGTACAACTCACATGTTTTTCAACTAAATCAAGTCCATATCCCAACAAACCAAGGCTAGATACAATGACAGGAACTCAGTTATTACACTAGAAAGCAATTAGGAAATACTGTGAATCTGAAGTAAAACACCATGTAATTTAGAGAAAGACAATTAGATTATAAAAAAATAACTTGATATCATGCTTTGAACATCCATTTTCATTTCATGCATTAAACTTGCTTCACATCTAGTAGAGTCCAAGAATATGTACCTGGAAATGAGAGTAGAAAAGGGGTAAGATTCAGCAGTAGCAACAACGGAGCCCAGCAGTAGAAATAAACCCAGGAAACAGCTTTAAACCAATAAAAAAAATTGATGCTCAACCATAAGACTTCAACACCAGATTCCATTCATCTCAGCCCATATAGTTTAGAAAGCTACTTTAGGAATTAGAGTTGAAGAGATCACAAGAAGAAACCAATGAAACAGTAATTTCCATAAACCTCAAATCAAAACTCATTATAAAACACACAAACTAACACTAAATTTAATCTATTTCAATTCTCAGGATATTCAGGAAGTCTTTCAGAGATTGAAGGCTTCAGAAATCAAAGGATAGAAGAAACAACAACTCAATGAAGCAGTATTTTCATTTTTCAACATTCAACCATCTCTATTTCCTGTATTTTTAGCCCATCCTCTCTTAATGAATTCTATCTCTATATATATCCCTTAAATCTCTGTATATCAGTGTATTTTTCAGAGTTTCTTGTCTATATTTCAGGTTCTCCCTTAAACTCTCAGATTATCAGTGTTCTCTCAGATTCCTCTATATCAATCTCTCAAGCTTTCTATCAATGTTCTCTCAGAATCCTCTATATCAATGCATATCAGTGTCTATCTCCTCCCTTATATATTAATCTCAAGAGCCTGTCATCTATCTCTCTGTCCTATCTCTTAAACTCTTAAAACTCTCTTTTTCAGGTCTCTCTTTTGTCCATCCTATCTGATTTCCAGCCTTTTAAATAGGCATTCAATGAGTGCCCTTTCCATTATCAATTCAACTTTTCATTCTTTAATTGTCCATTAAGTTAGTGCTTTTATATAAATCATTAGTGCATTTCTTAAACCCTACCATTATAGAAAATTCTTAAAATTAGGTAAACACCCTTTTTACTAACAAAGTTTCAAACTACCCTTCAAATTCCTGAATTAACCTTTGCCCAACCAGTTATTACCGCCCTTACCCTTTCCTTTGAGACCCCTAGAGTTTGTAGACTGACAGTTGACTCCCTATAGGTTTCATAAAGTGTGACAAACATGACTACTCAACTGCTAAGGCTTCAAACAGATCAAGAGATGAAATTCTTAAAAGAGATGCAGAAACTTTGACAATTGAAAACAAAATAAACCTGAATCACACGCACAAGCATTCACAGGATCATGTAAACCAACATTTAAACAGAAACTCAATTACAAAATCTTATCGCAATTAAACAAAGCAATGATTTAAACAACTTAAACCTAAAGTATCTGACATGAAATGTTCAAGCCTGTTAATCACAACAATTAATTAAAAAAAATAAACTGACCAAGATTTATATAGCAATCAGTAGGAAAACAAGACCAAGACTTAATTCGAACCCAGAACATGAACATGAATTTCAACCCAAGGGAAAGGGGGTGAGGAGGAAGATGAATAAATTGAAAGAGAATCGAAAGGCATGAAAAAGCACTTACCAGAATCGAACCAGGACTCGAATTATTGACTTCTAAAGAATCCCCTACTTTTAGGGCCGAGATAGACTTTAACTGTGTGTTCTCGACTGAAAATATGTGATTAAAGTCAATCTCAACCTCGAAATCTCTTGAAACCTTGCCAATCTGATTTTTGGGATTTAGGGTTCATTACTTGATCTAAAATTCGAGAAGTTCTAGGATGATTCGAAGGAAACTAACACGAGATTTGGGATGAGGGAGGCCTGGTGGTCATTTGGTGTTAGTTTGGAGGCGATTGGGTGAGTTAGGGTTCAGGGTCGATTTTCGATCTAATATTCGAGGAGTTTGGCTAGGATTCAAATGAAGTGGTTTGGGGGTTTGGAAAGAGGGGAGTGATGGGGTTCTATGGTGTAAAGTTGGGGGTGATTGGGCCACCAGAACCGCCGTGAGGTGATTTTCAGTAGGTGGAGAGCGGTGGTGTGAGGAGGCGAGAGAGGCTGGTCTCCGAAGAGATGAGAGACGAAGAAGGGGGAGGGTTCTGAGGGGGTAAGGGGGTTGGGGTCTTTGGGTATATTAAATTAGCGATTCAATTAGGGCCGTTGGATGATTGGAATCCAATGGCTTCGATTGAATCGTTGATTGAAACGGGGTCGTTTAGTTAAGTAATCAGATAGGTTTTGGATCGGGTCGGGGTCGGGTAATTGGCGAGTTTATGGACCGTTCGATCAAACCAATTCAACGGCTCGGATCAATCAAAACCCAAACAATATCATTTGGTCAAACAAAGAGATGGTCCGACTTGGGGAATGGATTTTGGGCCTAGGTTGCGGGTATTTTGGATGGGTACAAGGGTGTCTCTGATTTGGGCTTTAGGTATTTAAATTGAATTGGCCCAATAATTCTGATTTCCTTTTTTATTTAATTCCAAACTATTTTCTTCTCAAAATTAATTTAAATCCTAAGTTAATCCCTAAACCAAATTATTCTACCAAATTAACTTAATTATCTCTAGATAATAATTACCCCCAACTAATTAAATGCCAAAATAAAATAAAATTGCCAAAATTAGAAAGTAAAATTAAAATGTGCAAAAAGAGTTATTTTAATGATTTTTCCACTTTACAAAACTCCTAATTATTGATCAATTTCAGAATGCCAAATTAAAACCTAAATGCAAATGCAACATATTTTTTGTATATTTTTTTTGTATTTTTCATTAATTAAATAAATTAAACGTGCACAGACAAATGCAAGCAATTAACAGAAAATACCACAAAAATCCACGAAATTATAAACAAGAAAAAATTATTTTATTTTGAATTTTCTGGGAGTAATTCACATAGGGCAAAAATCACGTGCTCACAGCTGCCCCTCTTTTTCCGGAAACACGAAGAGTTTTCGTGCAAAGATAAAGTAAGCGGATATAAGTGATTTTCGCCATTTGAATACTCCGTGGGAAGCATTTTTTTGAAAGATTTGACCGAACCTCTACTTCAAAGGTTTTCTACATATCCTTGGCTATAAAGGAATCAGGTCAATGTAGTTCGGGAATTTTTGGTAGCTGGGACTACCATGCCATTGTGATCTCACTGTTGTTGTTGTTGTTGTTGTTGCTGCTTACTGACCTCCTTATTATACCATGACAAAATAAAAGAAGCTAGACTAAACTATGGTCTATGCACTACAAAGATTTATTCTTTAACTTGATCTTGCGACTGCTGTTGCCTCGTTGACTTGTATTCTCCAAGCGAGATTCCTTTGTTCCCGACATGAATTGTAATCTGGAATGCTTTCCATTTTCTTCAAGTGGATACTAGATTGCTGAACTTGAACTGCTTCTTCCCTTCCTATGAAACTCAAATTGTTTTCCCCTTGAAACTTGAATTGTCTTCTTTTGACCATTGTTGCCTTCCCTTGGTTCTCCAGGTGGGCGCTTCACTCCTTGACTTGAATTGTATTCCCTTGCTCTCCAGGTAGGTGCCTGACTTCTTGACTTGAATTGTATTCCCTTGCTCTCCAGGTAGGCGCCTGACTTCTTGACTTGAATATTATTCCCTTGCTCTCTAGATGGGCACCTGACTTCTTGTCTTGAATCGTTCTTCCTTGTTCTCCAGGTGGACGTCTGACTTCTGAATATTTAACTGTTTTTCCTTGTTCTCCAGGTGGACGCCTGATTTCCAAAAACTTCAACTATTGTTCCTTGTTCTCCAGGTGGACCTGACTTCCAAAAAACTTCAACTATTGTTCCTTGTTCTCCAGGTGGACGCCTGACTTCCAAAAACTTCAACTATTGTTCCTTGTTCTCCAGGTGGACGCCTGACTTCCAAAAACTTCAACTATTGTTCCTTGTTCTCCATGTGGCCGCCCGATTTCCAAAATCTTCAACTATTCTTCCTTGTTTTCCAGGTGGACGCCTGACTTCCATAACTTCAATTGTTCTTCCTTGTTCTCTAGGTGGACGCCTGACTTTAAAAACTTCAACTGTTCTTCCTTGTTTTACAGGTGGACGCCTGACTTCAAAAACTTCAACTATTATTCCTTGTTCTCCAGGTGGACGCCTGACTTCCAAAAACTTCTACTATTGTTCCTTGTTCTCCAGGTGGACGCCTGACTTCCAAAAACTTTAACTATTACTTTTATCCTACAACCCGTGTTGTCTTCCCTGTTCTTCAGATGGGTACCTGACTTCAACAAAATAGACAAAACGAAAGAAAATTTTCTGCCCCAGTTTGATAGCTGGGCGCATCCATGAGTGTTGATTGAATCATGTTACCAAATATCTCTAAAAATTTATAAGTTAGATCCCAATGATAGTTTTATATTTTCCTAAAGGTGTGACTTCTGTTGAATTTTGCTATCTAAGACAGTCTTAAAACTACATCCCATTATCGAGGAGGGTCCTGAAAATTTCTTATCAAATCTTATCTTATGAGTGACAATTTTTACGGCTGAATTAAACTTTCTTACAACATTACCTACGCTAAATCTTGTTACCTAATGGAATTCTTAAAGCTAGGTCCCATTATTCAAGAGGGTCCTGAAAACTCCTAGTTGAATCCTATCTCAAACATGCAAACTTTGAAACCAACTTATATTCCATGGGGTATGTTTATGCTAGATTTTGCTACTTATGATTGTTTCGATTTTTAAAACTAAGTCCCATTTTCCAGGAGGGTCCTGGAAATTTCAAATCAAATCTTATCTTATGAGTGATAATTTGTACGGTTGAATTAAACTTCCTTACAACATACTTACGCTAGATCTTGTTACCTAATGGAATTCTTACAGCTAGGTCCCATTATTTAGAAGGGTCCTGCAAACTCCTAATTTAAATTGGGGGAAAGAGGTGGAAAAGGATGGTGTTTTTTTGGGTGAATTTATGTTAAATTCTGCTACTTATGCTTATTTTAACCTTTAAACCAAGTCTCATTTTCCATGAGGGTCCTGAAGATTTAATTGATCAAACCTGTTTGGTACTGGCTCTTTCCTTGCGGAAGGTTTCTCTGCCATCAACAACATTTCCTGTCCCTATTTCAAATAAAAAAAAATCTGGTAAGTTTAGAGTATGATATTTGGTTGTGGTATTCTTGTTGGGGATGGTTTTCCTTTTTCTCCCTTCCATGCTCCATTCTGTCCGACCGCCTTGAACTTGGTCGAGAATTTCCAACCTTTTGACTGCTCCTTAGCCACAAGATTCCCGACTGTTGTTTTTCACTTCCAACATTCTTATCTGACACCATATATTTCTCATAAAATCTTAAATCCTTTCACCAATTGAACTTTTAATGACGCCTTTAAGTCCCATCACACCATCTCCGGCTTGTTCTAGCCGAACTTCGCTTTGTACCGTATTGGAAACTAGTAGTAAGCTTTGAAAATCCTTCTTATTTGTTAAAACCAAACTATTATTGAAAAAGCCTTAAAAAGCAAAATGCGATGATTTCAAAAGATAGAAATAAAGAAGAAAATCCCCCTTTAGAAGACTGTTTGAGAAAAGAAAAAGACTTATCTGAATGGAATAACTAATCCCAATGGTCATGTTGTGAATTTCGGATTAATTGACCCAGTCTATTAAATCAATCAAATTTCCAACTATCTTGCTTTGTGCCTCAAAGTTTCCACATCCCTACTCTTTGCCGAATCACCATCCTTGTTCAACTTGTGATGTCCTCACGGATCTTTGTCGCCAACCTTACCTCATTTATCCCTTTCTCAATTCCTTGTCGCCTTATGGTGCCTGTAAAGGTTTTCACCAATAAGACTCTCTCATTTTTACTTTTTCTCAACTTTCATCGCCTTACAGTTCCCTTGCGGGTTTTTACCAATAAGACTCTCTCTTTCTCTCAGCTTTTGTCGCTTTACAGCGCCCTTGCGGGTTTTCACCAATAAGACTCTCATTTTCATTTTTCTTGCTTAAATCGGAATGTTGCCCCTGATATGAATCATCCTTTATTGCTTGACTTGGAATCTCTCGAAGACTGATCGTGAGGTCTTTCTTGGGACATCAATGTGGGTTCTTGGGTATGGTTGGAAAGAAAAGGGTATAAAAAAGGCTCAAAACAACATTGATGGGTTAGAATTACAACTTTTGGAATCAGACTTACTTCCATAATCACAACTTCTGCCCCAGTTTCTTGCTTGGGGATCTTTTGATTTTTGTTTTACTATGACCGGGCCGTGAGGCTGCCTACGTATCCTTAATAGGAATCAGGTCAAACGTAGTTCACCTGATTTTCCTTGTTGTTACAGTTTTCCTCTTCGTTTATTATTTTTCTTTTCTATTTTTTTTTTCTTTTTCCTTTTTTTCTTTTTCCTTTCTTTTTTGCAATTGATTCCAAAAGAGGGGTATGAAATAAAAATAGATAAGGCTCTAAAGGGGAAACAAAGGGTAAAATGTTTAGATAATAGAACAAATTGCCTTCGTCCTTCCAACCTTCGAAATAATGCCAAGTACAAACATTCAACAATTATATCAAAGAAATCATACATAATATCTCTTGACTGCATCAGAATTGATAGCCATATTTATGCATTTTCCTTCGATATTTGTTAAACATAAATCACCACTGGACAATACTCTGGTCATAATGAACGGTCCCTACCAATTTGGGACGAACTTTCCCTTTGCTTCAGCCTGATGTGGAAGGATACATTTCAAAACTTGTTGTCCCACTTCAAACTTCCGGGGACGCACCTTCTTGTTGTATGCTCTTGCCATTCTCTTTTGATACAACTGGCCATGGCATACTGCTGCCAACCTTTTTTTAGCAATCAAGCTCAACTACTCCAAACGGGTTTTGACCCACTCATCATCATCAATATCAGCCTCAGTGATAATTTGAAGGGACGAGATTTCAACTTTCACAGGTATTACTGCTTCAGTGCCATATACCAACAAATAAGGAGTTGCACCTACTGAAGTACGAAAAATAGTGCGATAACCCAATAGTGCAAATGGTAACTTTTCATGCCATTGCCTGGAACCTTCTACCATTTTTCTAAACATCTTCTTTATGTTTTTTTTGGCTGCGTCGACTGCTCCATTCACCTTGGGACGATATGGGGTGGAATTGCGATGCGTAATCTTGAACTATTGACATACTTCCTTCATCAAATTGTTGTTAAGATTAGCACCATTATCTGTGATGATTACCTTTGGTATCCCAAATCGACATATGATATTTGAATGAACAAAATCAACCACTGCCTTCTTGGTTACAGACTTGAAAGTTTTAGCCTCAACCCATTTGGTAAAATAATCAATGGCCACCAGAATGAACCTGTGTCCGTTGGATGCTGCTGGATCGATGGGTCCAATGACATCCATGCCCCAAGCAATGAAGGGCCATGGTGCTGACATTGTGTGCAATTCTGATGGCGGAGAATGAATCAAATCCCCGTGTATCTGGTATTTGTCACACCTCCTTTTGGCGCTACCGCACCCTGCGAAGGGTGTGGTAAAGGGAGTTTTTCCAATTAAAGAAAAATCGGAACGGGATTCATTTATTAAGAGACTCAGAGTCGCCACTTGGGAGATTTATGGTGTCCCATGTCACCGGTTGAATCCCGAATCGAGGAAAGGTTTGACTCTATGGAACAGTCCGTGAACCAGAAATCCGGATAAGGAATTCTGTTAACCCAGGAGAAAGTGTTAGGCATTCCCGAGTTCCGTGGTTCTAGCACGGTCACTCAATTGTAATATTTAGCTTATTTATCTGATTTTTAAAACATGTTACAACTTATGTGCCACTTTTAACTTTTAACCGCTTTTATTCAAATTATTAAAGAAAATTGAACGTCGTTTAAAACATGTCTTTAGATCGCATCACATCAAATGCACCCGGATCCTCGACACATTTTATTCAACGTTTTGGGATTTGGATTTGGGTCGCATGAAATGCACACCCGAATTTAGGAAGGTAAAATTATTAAAAACGCGCCTAAAGAGACTAACGTGTTATTATTTTGGGGCAAGCCATTGAATTCGCTAAACGGCTCGTCCCGAAGTCTAAGTAATTAAATATATACATTTATGAGGGCCCCACAATTTATATATTTTGCCTAGTGAGGCCCATCTCATTTATTTTTAAAAGGATCACCCTAAAGTGACTACATTTTCTATTTTTTCGTCCTTCTCTAAAAATGAAAGAAGAAAAAGATCCTAATTAAATTACATGCTTAAGAATTGTTATAGTCGGGTGCACAGGGGCAGTCCGTTCGCAAATCAAGGGCCCAGGTCCAACGCATGCAGTATTAAACGAGACCTGGGCCATCTTATTCCAATATTGGGCCTAGTTAATTTATTCTTCTACATATTCACAGTTTTGCAATGCAGAAATGTAAGATGATAGTATCTAATTAAGCAAACTGCTGCAAGTTTTAGAAAAAGCAATCAGTTGGAATGAGGTAACTTAGAGGTCTAGTTTTAATCCTAAATTCAAACCATTGAATGCTAAAATTAGATTTCCATGGTAATTAAAATAGTCTACTAGACCTGATTCTATTTGACATGCCTTTGAACATATACTACCTAATGACTAAGCTAAAATAATAGAACATTATTGACTACATCACTATAAAACTACCCAGTTATACAAAGTGGCCAAAATTTTCATAACAATAGTATATAGAATGACCTAAGTACAATCAGTAAAAAAAAAGAAACTAAATCAAATTTATAACTTCAACTCTTCATATATATTCATGCTTCATGTTTCAGCTTACAACATTTGCAAAGTTATAGACATGTACCTGGTACAGGAAGGAAAAGAAGAGGAAGATCAACAAAGTAGCAGTAGCATACAACACAGCAACAACCAGCAACAGATAGAGAACCTAGCAGAATAAATCCCAGGAAAACCAGTAGCAATTTCAAAGATACCAAATAGCAACACCAACACCGGAAACCCAGGTATAAGGAACAATAGGAAATCAGTATAACCCAACAGCAACAGAAACACCCTAGGCAGAACTTGAATTGAACCAAATTTGGACCCAAAATTCCAATGACACAGTTATACACTCAAACAGACTGATTCTTAAGCTTTCAAAAGAAGTTCTCTCTTCGACTGATTGTTTCTTTATCCAAGACTTATGCTATTCTCAAATGTGACCTCTCAAAGATGATTTCCAAAAGCCCCCCCTTTTTTCGGACTAAAAAAAAGGCCCTTTGAACTGTTCTAAGTCCATTCTATTTATACAACCAGAAACTCTTATCTCCAGCCCCTAGGAGCATTTAATAATCAAGAAAACATTCTACCCATGATATTCTCTTACAGCCCCACTACTATGTGCCTTGTGCCATTTTTAATTCGTTTGTTCCCCACTACCATTTGTCTCTTCTTATTTTAGTTCAAAGTTATGGGTAGCATATTTTAATTACTTCTTTTAACATCTCCCCATACCACTATGTCTTGTTCCCCACTATGTATTAAACAATGCCTTATTTTAATATTATTGGTGCTTAGTGGACAGAACACTCAACATAAATAATTCTTCCAGTTGTCAATTCTCGTATTACCCCTGAAATTACTAAAATTACTATTCTACCCCCAAACCTTCAATCTGTACCAAAACATATCAGCTGACCAAAATTGATTCCTAATTAAACACCAAATCACTACAGTTATAACTAAATTCCTAATCAGATTTAACCAATAAATACCATGAACTCAGATTGAATCATACAGTATCATATCAAAGGGGATAAGCTAACCATATTGGGAACCAATCCTGGTTAACTTAGACACAAATGAATGAGCAAGAAACCGATAGTATGATGAATCAACAAACTGAACAAATTAAAACAGTATGAATCACAATTAACTGAATCGAAATGTAAACTGAATTCATATGATGAACAACAAAGAGAAAGAAAACAAACAGTACACAAAATGAAACCATTTGAACCAAAAATAAATACCAAACCATTTACAGGAATACTTGAATTTATACATCCCAAAGCACAAGCATCAATCAACTCATGAAATCTAGCAATTCTAATTATCTAGTTTTCCAATTATCAAATACACAGAAATAGATGAACATCATGCCTATCACCACAAAAATCAAGCAACAAGTTAAAAATGGGAAATAGGTAAAACCTGGATTGCTTTCCAATTAAACCGAAATGAAGCAAACTTTAAACGACTTTAAACGAAATCAACAACATCGAACCAGAATCTCAGACGAAGACTTCAACTTCTACGGAAACAAAATCTATTCGGATAGTGAATGTCCTAAGCAATGATGAGCGGCGAATCATCTTAAGGAAGACGATGACTGAAGACGACGACAACAACGACGAATATGAACAAACTGGCGACGAACATACTGGCGAAGACTGCTGGTTTTCAGAGCTTCTTTGTCAAGCTCTTTGTTCGTTAATGGCTGCTTGTTTAGGCTGCTGGTTTAGAGAAAACGTGAGGAAGATGAAGCAGTTATGGTCATTTGGCAGCAGCAGCAACGATGGCTGGGGTCGTTGGCGTGACAGTCGTTTGGTTCGCTGGTGGTGTGGAGTGGTCGACGAGTTAATGGAGTCGACGGTGGTCGTTGGTAGTAGGGCTGGTCGATGAACTGGTGGTGTGTTTCGATCGTCTAGGTGGTCAGCGACGGGCTTGGTCGTGGAGGAGCTTGGGGGCTGTTTGGTTTGGAGACGATGAGAATAAGAAGGGCAGCCATGGTTGGCTGGAGCTCGCGACTGGAGTGGTAGTCGACGAGGAGGCTGATGGTTTAGGGTTTGGCGGCTTGGGAGGGGTTGTTTGGAGAAGAGGGTCTTTAGGGTTTTTGTGTTAGGGTGTGTAAGGAAAATGAAATGAAATGAGGGGGGGTTTGGTTATGTACTGGGGCGGGTCGGGTCGACCCGGTGGATTTGGGGTTGGGTTTGTGAGACACTTGGGCCTAGTTTGTTTAATTTGAAAGATGGCCCAATCCGAATTTCCTTCTATTTTTGTTCTCTTTTCGGTTATTTGCTAAAATCCTAAATTAAATTATAAGACCTAATTAAATTATCAAAAATAACTAATAACAATTATCATTAAATACCAATTTAAAACGAAATCACACAATTGGATATTAAATGCTAAAAATGCAAAAATACATATTTCTGTAATTTTCTATTTTTGTAAAACAAACTTAATTACTTTTAATTGTAGAATTAAATCCTAAATGCAAATGCAACATATTTTTGTATTTTCATTAATTTAACAAATAAACATGCACAGACAAATACAAATAATTATCCAAAAATGCCACGAAAATCTCAAAATTGCACACAAAGAAAAATTATTTTATTTTGAATTTTTGGGAGTAATTCTCATATAGGGCAAAATCACGTGCTTACAACTGCCCTTCTTTGTCTGAAAAACACGAAGAGTTTTCGAGCGAAGATAAAGTGAGCGAGCGATTTTTTGCCCGTTTGAGTACTCCGTGTGAAGCATTTTTTTTTGAAAAGATTTGACCGAACCTTTGCTTCAAAAGGTCTCCTACATATCCCTGGCTAAAAGGGAATCAGGTCAATGTAGTTCGGGAAGTTTCGGTAGCTGGGACTACCGTGGAACTGTGATTTTGCTGCTACCGCTGTTGCTGTTACGACTACTGCTTGCCGACCTCCTTATTACACCGTGCTAAACAGAAAATAAGAAGCTAGACTAAACTAGTCTATGAATTACAAAATTTTATCTAGATCTTCAGGCTTGCTCTTGTCGCCTTGCTTTCTTGTTGACTGCTTCCTCTAATGTTTCTTTCTTCTGACTTGACTCGTCGGCCTCTCTTGATTACCGAACTTGGACTGTTTATTTTCTTCTTGTGGGCTTCGTATTATTTTTCTTCGAAGCTTGAATTGACCATCACTGCCTTCCTTTTAATTTCTGAATTTGGATTTATGCTCGGGATTTTTTTTTGTTGTAACCTTTCGCTCTCCTGGCGGGCTACTGACTTCCATACTTGAAATGTAAAGACTGGAATGTATTCCCTTGTTTTCCAAGTGGGCGCCTGATTGCTAAACTTGAAATGTATTCCCTTGTTCTCCAGGTGGGCGCCTGATTCCCAAAACTTGAATTGTATTCCCTTGTTTTCTAGGTGGGCGCCTGATTGCTGAACTTGGAATGTATTCCCTTGTTCTCCAGGTGGGCGCCTGACAGCTAAAACTCGAAATATATTCCCTTGTTATTCAGGTGGGCACCTGATTGCTGAACTATAATTTAAAACTTTAATTAAAACTTAAAACAACGCCTTTCCATTCTTCAGGGGGGGCACCTGACTTCAACAAAATAAAAAGGTAGCGCCTTCGTTCTACGGGCGGGCTCCCGACTATAATAATTTAAAAAGGTAACGCCTCCATTCTACGGGCGGGCTCCCAACTTCAAAACTTGTTAATGTAATGACTGAAATGTATTCTTCTCAGGAGAAAGATTCATCAGACTGAGATTTTGATATCTTAGGAGAAAGATTCATTAGACTAAGATTTTGACGCTAGGAGATAATTCATCAGACTAGGTCCAAATTTATGTGGTCTCACGAGAAAGATTCATCAGACTGAGATTTTGATATCTTAGGAGAAAGTTTCATCAGACTAAGATTTTGATGCTAGGAGATAATTCCTCAGACTAGGTCTAAATTTATGTGATAAAGGTTCATCAGACTGAGATTTTGATATCTTAGGTGAAAGATTCATCAGACTAAGATTTTGACTCTAGGAGATAATTCATCAGACTAGGTCTAAATTTATGTGATCTCAGGAGAAAGATTCATCAGACTGTGATTTCTTCTGTTATCTTAGGATAAATATCAGACTAAGATTTTGACGCTAGGAGATAATTCATCAGACTAGGTCTAAATTTATGTGATCTCAGGAGAAAGATTCATCAGACTGAGATTTTGATATCTTAGGAGAAAGATTCATCAGACTAAGATTTTGACGCTAGGAGATAATTCATCAGACTACGTCTAAATTTATGTGATCTCAGGAGAAATATTCATCATACTGAGATTTCTTCTGTTATCTTAGGAGAAATATTCATCAGACTAAGATTTTGACGCTAGGAGATAATTCATCAGACTAGGTCTAAATTTATGTGATCTCAGGAGAAAGATTCATCAGACCGAGATTTTGATATCTTAGGAGAAAGATTCATCAGACTAAGATTTTGACGCTAGGAGATAATTCATCAGAATAGGTCCAAATTTATGTGATCTCAGGAGAAAGATTCATCAGACTAAGATTTTGACGCTAGGAGATAATTCATCAGACTAGGCCCATTTTGTTGTTTTTAAAATGTAAAGACTGAAATGTATTCCCTCATTCTCCAGGTGGGCGCCTGACTACCAAAACTTGAATTGTATTCCCTTGTTTTCCAGGTGGGTGCCTGATTGTTGAACTTGAAATGTATTCCCTTATTCTCCAGGTGGGCGCCTGACAGCTAAAACTTGAAACATATTCCCTTGTTATTCAGGTGGGCACCTGATTTCAATTGTAATTTAAAAAGTTCAAATGCAATTTAAAAAACAACGCCTTTCTGTTCTTCGGGGGGGGGGGACCTGACTCCAACAATAATTTAAATCTTCAATTAAAACTTAAAACAACGCCATTCCATTCTTCAGGCGGGCACCTGACTTCAACAATAATTTAAAAACTTTAATTAAAACTTAAAAAAACAACGCCTTTCTGTTCTTCAGGGGGGCACCTGACCTCAACAACAACTTAAAGTAAAACGTCATTCCGTTCTTCAGGCGGACACCTGACTTCAACTATAACTTAAAGTAAAACGCCATTCCGTTCTTCAGGCGGGCACCTGACTTCAACTATAATTTAAAAAGTTTAATTAAAAACTTAAGAAAACAACGCCTTTCTGTTCTTCAGAGGGGCACCTGACCTCAACTATAATTTAAAACTTTAATTAAAACTTAAAGCAATGCCTTTCCATTCTTCAGGGGAGGCACCTGACTTCAACAATAATTTAAAATAAAATGCCATTCCTTTCTTCAGGCGGGCACATGACTTTAACAACAACTTAAAGTAAAACGCCATTCCGTTCTTCAGGCGGGCACCTGACCTCAATTATAATTTAAAAATTTCAAAATGCAGTTTAAAAGACAACGCCTTTCCGTTCTTCAGGGGGGGACCTGACCTCAACTATAATTTAAAACTTTAATTAAAACTTAAAGCAACGCCTTTCCGTTCTTCAGGGGGGCACCTGACTTCAACAATAATTGAAAATAAAACGCCATTCCGTTCTTCAGGCGGGCACCTGACTTCAACAACCTAAAAAAAGGTAACGTCTCCGTTCTACGGGCGGGCTCCCGACTTCAACAATAATTTAAAATAAAATGTCATTCCGTTCTTCAAGCGGGCACCTGACTTCAACAATAATTTAAAGTAAAACTCCATTCCGTTCTTCAGGCGGGCACCTGACTTCAACAACAACTTAAAGTAAAACGCCATTCCGTTCTTCAGGCGAACACCTGACCTCAACTATGATTTAAAACTTTTTAAAAAAACAACGCCTTTTCGTTCTTCAGGGGGGGGGTCTAAATTTATCAGACTAGGTCTAAATTTATGTGGTCTCAGGAGAAAGATTCATCAGAATAAGATTTTGATGCTAGGAGATAATTCATCAGACTAAGTCTAAATTTATGTGATCTCA
>MU771049.1:31163-94844 GCA_026770625.1 Nicotiana glauca | reverse complement strand
TTAAAATAAAGTTTGGGGGCCAAATGACTATTTTTGCAACTTCCAAACGGTCAAAAATGCAGCCCAACGGCTATTTTTTAAATTTTTGACCGTTGGTTTTTTTTTTTTTTAAAAATTAAATTTTACCGTTGAGGCCCGCTTCCCGCTAGGACCGGCCCAGGCCCGTCAGCCGGTCCCGGGCTCGTGGGCTTACATCTTGTGCCCGGCCCGCCACGGGCTTCTTGCACCATATAGGCCCAACACACCAAGACCGGCCCACCAGGCCCGTTAGGACCGCGGGCCCGGTCCAGGACCGGCCCACAATGCAGTATTAAGTGCAAGTCATTTTTGATGTGCCCAAGTTACTCTCCTTAGCCTTCTCCGATCAATTTAAGCTACCTTGTGTAACTTTCGAACATCCTTGAAGCCAATGCAGGGTTTCCATAGATTATCGCAGTCTATGGGGAGCTCGGCGGTTTATTCACTTAAGGAGATGTCTAGTTGAGTTGAATGGTCAGACGGTAGACTTGACTTTGTCTAATGCATCTTTTAGAAACTACAGCACTTTTGGCTTGAGATCACTTCCCGCACCTCAAGTTGAGAATTTGATATTATCTAATAATCAGTATACAGATACGTTATATATTCATCTTACTTTGATGCCATCTTCTGGACTTGTTGGCCCAAGAGTTTAACAGTACAATGTGACCAAATATTTAGAAAGTTTCTACGTCAACAATTGTTGAAGAAGACTTATTAAATGTACTTGGAAAGAGTATCTCACAAATGCTCACATAGATTACAAGAAAACTGTTGGAGACGATTGGGTCACTCTTGATAGAAAAATGTTGGCAGCTAACCCTCGTATTATTGAAGAGATCCATACAATCCGCTTCCACCACACTCAAAGAAAAGAGAAAAATAAAGGATCATCTATTTCAAGGTAACACTTTTGTTATGTAGAATGTATAAATGATGCATTTTTACTTCCTTCGTACATGCCATATTTCTCCTTCCATTTTTCTAACATTTATGTGATGTTTGTGCAGGTGCATTTCAAGATGAGAACTCATCAATTGCAGAGATAGATGTAATTTGATATTTGTTTTCTTTTGCCTTCATCTGTGTTAGAAAAATGATTTCTTACACTTTCCTTTCCCTACTATTATTTGATTTCCAACATGCCTTCTCCATAGCAATCCACTTCATTTCTATCAACATATCTGTAATCAACTACTTTGCCTGTTTTCATTGTTCTTCTCTTCAATTGATTGCCCCCTGAGGTTTACACCCATTCAGGAATTTGCGAATCCCATCAATGCACTCTAACTTTTGCCAAAATCCATTAAGAGCAGAGTCCATGCCAATTCTAATGGAGTTTAAGCTATATATCCATTGATATTGCAAAAAAGATTATATTAGCTTGTCATAGCACGTTAATTTTTGTTTAGTCTAGGTTATCGATCTATGTAATTAGCAAATAAAGATACTTAAGTGAACATTTTGTCACTTATTATCTTACTAGTTTCTCGACATATATATATATATATATATATATATATATATATATATATATGCGCACGTGTGTGAATAGTCTTATAGTTCTTTGTTTTTCTAGATAAAAATGATTGGATCTTGTGAATCGACGAAGTTAAACAATTAATGGTTAATTAGGTACATGTAAGTTTCAGTAAAAGTTCCCTGTTAAAGTAACAATCGTATGATATAGCTATATTTTATAATTAAAATTATATTTATTAAATTATCTAATTTATATAGTACAAAAATATCATGAAAACTTGTGTAATTTTAATTTACCATTAATTTATAACTATTATCTCTCTTCTCATACTTCATCCTTCTCTAATATGTGGCTATACTTGTTTACCTCGAAAATACGAGTAACAATTAAATTTGATTTGTGATTTTAAAGATATGTGATTTAGTTCAATACTAATTAATAATCAAGAAGTATAACGTATAGATGAAAGAAATGAGTAAGAGGATGTTTGTCTAAGCTTATAAGCTGGTCAAACTGGCTTATAAATATTTTTTGGCTTTTCTACGCATTTGGTAAAATTAAAAGTGCTTATAAGCTCAAAATAAGCCAAAAGCCATAAGTTGGTGTCCCCCAACTTATCAAATTTCAACTTATAAGCACTTTAGGTTTGACTAGAATATTTACTATTCTATCCCTAAAATACTTCTTTTTAAAATAAAACTCTTCGTATACCTAGTTCTTCGGAGGCTTATTATTAATTTCAGTACTTTTATCCAAACACGTAACTGCTTATTTTTTAAATCAGCTTTAGCACTTAAAAGTATTTTTCAGCACCTAATACTTATCAGCTACTCTAAATCGGCTAAGCCAAACGGGCTCTAAATCAAACCAGTGTTGCTAGGCAGTATCGACCTCGAGCCAAAGTGACCTCGAGATGGATCAAGAACAATAAAGCAAGAATAATAATGTTAAAGGACATTCTGATGAACAATGAGTGATAAAGTCAGAGAGAATATATTATTTGCCAATGATTAGATCATGTTTACAAATGTTTGGGGTCCCCTTTATATAATAGGGGAACCCTTAAATAAGGTACATTTCTATTTACAGTAAAGAATCTTATTGGGACAACTGTCTAACCACCTAGTACGGATTCGTACAAATATATTCCGGGATTTACGCCATGATCTTGGCGACGTGGCAGGAATCTAGCTCATTCTGTTACAAACCCATAACAGCATTATCTCGGGGTTAAACACGCTCGACTTCGATATTCTTCGCGAACTTCAATCCTCGGGCCTTGTACTCTGTCGTCGAGTTCGAGCCTGGTCTATTGAGCTCGATCTCGATTCATCTTAGACTGGAACTTAAAGCAACCCGTTGAGCCGGATAAATAGGGCACACCTGATTTTAATCGTATACAGATCGTCCCTGCATTTCTTAGAGTAAGATGATAAGAAACGATTTGATCTTCGATGCTCTGTCGCCTCGACCATGATGTCAATCATGTGGTGTCAGCGGCTGAAGTGATGGAAAAGTTGCTTTCGCGTAGTTCCCAAGGTCATTAATTGGAGGCGGCTGCTGGTCGTCTATTTGGCTTTTTCCAAACCATTTAAGTGACCTTTATAAATAGGCCAATTCCATAATTTTTGCAATCTTTACTTCTCAAACCATCCTTAGGGTCTCATTAGCTTCTTCAACTTCTCTGAGTTCATCCCTGTCCCAATTTGTTCTTGCTACATCATCAATTTCTTCTCTTATCTTAAATTTCTCTACCACAATGGCTAAAATATCTAAAACTGTTCCCCAAAAAGAAAAAGCTTCATCGTCGCGGCCGGCCAGAGGTAGAACGGTGGTGACACCTCGTATCGAGGAGTGTACCATGTGAGCTAACTTCTGATTTTAAAATCGATAAATCTGCATCGACAGCAGGTCGATGTGAGCTCATGTCTCGATACATCTGCTTAATAACTGAAGGTGAACTTGAGTAGGTGAAAAAGGACTGNCATAACACAAATTTTATTTTGGAAGCTCGGTGGGAGGCGATTCTTGGAGAGATTTTCAAGTTGGTAATTGAAAGTACAAGAGAGAGGGGGTGAATTGTAGCCTTTTTAAATTTCTAATCAACTACTCTTCAGACCTAGTCGACTTATGCGGAGACAGCCTGCACAAAACTGTTAGTCCTTTCAATTTAAACAAGTATTAATCACAATAAATAGTAAATGAACAAAATATAATATTAGAGCAACAAAGTAAATGACACCAGGAATTTTTATATTGGTTCGGAACCGATGTGGTATCCTAATCCAGTCCTCTTGGGTTGCAAGAGTGTTGTCTTTTAGAGCTATTTATAAATTGAATTGAGTACAACCTTTGTGTGATTTTCAACGTTCACCACCAACGTTTACAGGGTTGGTTTTCACTTGCTCACCAACAATGACCCTTTGGTTTTCACTCACTCACCAAAGAAACGAACAATGACACAACCTCTCGGACACATTGCCTCTCCAATATTCTTCTGTCTCTCTTCTCTCTTTTGTGTGCACCATAAATCTAAAAGTAAATTACAATGCTTGTTAAGAGTAGAACAAGGAACTTGTAGTTGGGTAGACAATTGTATATAAGGTTGCGTACTTTCTTCTTTCATAGAGCTCGTATATTTATACCCCTTTCAAATTGTTCTAACAATTGCTTAATACAAGGGAATTTGATTGTTTCTCCTTTATTTGTCTCCATAATTTGCTACTCCAATGGTTTCTTGTTTGGTCAATCTTCTCATACCATATATTGGACCAGGGCAATAGATATTGTTGCTTTCCTTTGGATAAGGTAAATTGATGAGTATCCTTCCAATTATGCATTGAATGATTTTCTTTCCTTGTCTGACACGTTGATTGAATAATGTAACAATTGTTATGAAACAATAAAAGAAGAAGAAGAAGAGTATTGCAGAGAAAATAGAGAGAGAGAATTCTTATTGATATGTGATAAATTACAATAGAATAGAACCCTCTATTTATAGGGAGATAGTGACTTAGCCACCAAGTAATAAACCCTAGAATCTCTCTAAATATAGACATTCACCATAAATAGAATTTTATTTATAACACTCTCCCTGAATGTCTGTTCAACAGATAATGTGCCTCGTTAAAACCTTAACGGAAAAAAAAAACCCAATGGGAAAAAAAATTCTAGAAAAGGAAAAAGAGTGCACATATCTAATAATACGCCTTTTGGTTGCCTTGTTAAAAATCTTGCAAGGAAAACTCAGTGGGACAAAACCTTGTAAGGAAAAAAGAGTACAACGCGTAGTAACTCCCTCTGATAAGAGCATCAATTCACATCTTTAAGCATTTCCATTCCAATCTTGTGCACCATTATCAAAAGATCTTTGGTAGATATTTGATAAACAATATCAGCCTAACTTCAACAAATTTATTTCACCTTGAAATCATTATCCCTGATAGATGTATTGTCTTCATATGATCTTGTTGGAATCATCATTTCAATATCTTCACATAGAGGTGAAAACTCTTGCTATCAGATTATCATGCATATAGTTATAGCAAGATACATTTGTGCATAAATTGCATTGAGGATGTAGTACTTCAAGATCAAGAATTGTATATGCTTCAAGCAACTTAAATCCTTCATGGATTGTCATATAAGTATAGTCAAATAAGCCATATAATAAACTTTAATTAGATGCATATCAAGTTTTCATGTCATGCAAGACAAATGAGATATCCAAAACTGATTGCACAGATAATAGACTTTATATTTTCAAGTGTTTGAACTATAGGTCCAAAACAACATGTCTTTCATACGAAATCAATTCTACTTGAATTGTTTATCTTGATTTAAGATACTCATATATATATGTAGCGTTATTATAAATGTCATCGAAAAATATTTTATATCGGTTCCAACCTCCTTATTTTTCATAAAAACATAACATAGAGATCTCCTCATTCATATATTCAGGTACCTGAATCTCTCATGAGACTTTATAAAAAGTTATATCATGTGATCTCCTAGATCACTTGCCTCCTTATTATGATCATTTTGATTATTTTCTCATCTTCTTTATCAAGGATTTTATTTGAAACTGATTTGTCTATGTGCTTTCAGCGTACCATAGACTTTGTCCTTCTAGGATTTATTCTAATAGGAGCATTTACAGTGGGAATATTGTTACTTTCTTAGGGTCAGCAAATGCGTCTGGCACGCTTTGCAATATATTGCAAATGAATTATCTTTTTATGAACTTCAAGTTCATATTATTTTATTCGAAGATCTAGATGAACACATGATAATTCATTCTACGTAATTTTTTCTCAACTGTTTATCATATCTCTCCCTCTTGTTAGAAAAACTAACTTGTTTTTTCAACTTTGAGAACTCATCTTTGTGCGTTACGGTATTAATAAAAATATATCCCGCACATCAATAATAATAAGATAAAATTATTTGGTTCCTGACCCTGAACCACTTGTAAGGGGAGAATGTAATATACTTTCGTATATGACCTATATCAAACTGATATAGATAACTTTTTTCTCATAAGCAATTTTTTAGCTATTAAGTGGAGGCACTCAATAAATTATTTTGCTAAACCACCTGTGATGTAGACCAACTTATCAAGATGAACTTCTTGAATAGAAAATCTGGAATATGCTCTAAATTAAATTATTGAGCAAGTTACCTCGCAAATACCATGTTGCGGGTTAATAATAATTGCACATGCAATCATCTCATAGATGCATCTTATGTGGTATACATAGCAGGTGAATGGGCCAATATTCACCTTTAATATTTCCAGCATTCATGGGATTCAGTCCCAATTTTAGTTGGTATATGAATTAATGAGAACAAGTAACATAAGAGAATTTGTAAAGAACTTTCTAGTTCTTTAATATTTACCCATGTGAATTCTCTTTTATTTTTGCACATCATACTTAAATTGATATGGGTAAACCAGTTATGCCAACATAATAAATTATCAATATTGATAAACTTCAGATTTACACCATGACGTGTGCAATTATCAATAAACTCCAAGTTTATTATGATATGAGTTTTTATATCAATAAACTTCTCTTTATTGTGGTATTTTTTTGTTTGTGTAGTACAAACTGGAGAATGAAGCGGGTAACTTTTCACATACATATTATCCCGCTACAAGCAATAGTAATAGAAGATATTAAATCTTTCCTTTATTTATAGTCTCAGTATGACCAACCGCTTTCGCGAATACTTTAGAAACTCAATAAGTTTCTTTGAGACTTACTACAACACAACTTCATATTGATAATCAATTTTCTCCAAAATAGTATAATTGGCTCTTGTAGAGTTCTAAATTAATTTTGTACTATCACATATTCATCAACATCCATATGGTGAATATCTCTTTTAAAGAGAAAGTTATACCATTATGGTTATGGTCAAAATTATATGCAAGATATGTTTCTTGCATTAATGTTATTCTTTAATAATCACATTGCCAAAATATTTTGGCATACAATAGGTACGTGACCAATGACTTCATGTCATAATAATGACATTATTTTCTTATATCATCTCAAACCTTCTTCTAGAGGTGAGTGATATATTCACTACCACTAGCACATTCATATTCTTTGAATAATGAATATGTATTCATAAATCACATGTTGTCACATTCAAATCATGAATGGGCCATATTCATCTATATGTACTTTACAAAATCTCATGTCAAATCGATGACAAATATTACTTTCATATAGTGAATGATTATTTTGAGAATACTTATTATTCTCATTACCACAATGATGACG
The DNA here is from genome assembly GCA_026770625.1 of Nicotiana glauca. NCBI lineage: Eukaryota > Viridiplantae > Streptophyta > Magnoliopsida > Solanales > Solanaceae > Nicotiana > Nicotiana glauca. The sequence goes on along the minus strand of MU771049.1, from coordinate 87,548 downwards.
ATATAATTTCGTCTATTGCCACGTCCACATCCATTGATTATTCATGGTAATGAATTTGTCTACTTTCAGACGTATTACATACTGCTATCACATTCTCTTAAGGGAATGAGAATGGAGCAAATTTAATGGGACGGGTTTTCATTCTTTGCTCACAATCATACATGAATTTGATCATGGTGAGTCATAGAAGTTTTACCACTTCAGGTGGGTGTAATTTCTTACAAACTCCATTAGAGTGATAATCAAACTTTGTTGTCTTTGTTTGTATATAAAATCAAATTATAGAATAAAAGAGAAAAATACGGTAAAATACTTATCTTAAATCCAAAATTTAATCACGAAGGAAGTTCATGAAATAATTGACAATCATTGTGCTCAATCCCAAAGCTTCTACTCAATTGGTTAGAGTTTCGTGCTGATAACGTATATCAACAACCTTGATTACAACTCCTTCCTTAATTCTTTCCTTCTCATTATTCCATTGTATCTCATATCTTTTCCCAGAATAGAATTGATTTGCATCTCATATTTTGAGTCTTTAGCTGTCCGTGTTTTCTAATATTCATAGGTAACTTTGATTCTTTGGAAGTCTTCATTCTTCAATACACAACGTTTGATCTTGGACCTATTTGGTTGTACTCGACGAACCCACATATAACTAAAGACGTGATTTTATCAGTTTCCATAATAATCCATCTTTTCACGATTCATGCAGCGTAACCAAGTGTTACATAATTTTCCTTCCTTATGAGAATTTGAGAATAGGTGCAACTGTATCTTCCTTGATCTTTTTTCCTTTTATAACTTTGGACATTCTTCCAATATGCCTTCCAAGTTTCCAGTGCATAATCATGTTCCCTTGCTTAAAAATTCTTCCACAAAATATTCCTCCTTTTCTTCCAATAAGTCATTGTAAAAGTTCTTCCTTTTTATTTGGGAAATATTCCTTTCTTGATCTTAGAAAATAATCTCTTTCCATAATATAAATTTTACTACATCATAATATATTTTCTTTCAATAGAAAATATATTCTTCCTTGGCCTTGTAATATCTTTCTTCTATAAAATAATAGATCTTCTCCATAATTTTAGCAACTTTCCTTTCAACTATATTGAAAAACTTTCCTTCCATAATTTTATTAGATTCTTCTTTAGTAAGCCATCCCATATCTGAAATTTGACTTTCAAAGATTATTCCTTCTATGACGCTTGAAGATTAAATCTCTGAAAATAATCTTCCTTGATAAATTCTTCACATGATATTCTGTTTTCCATATTTGTCTAGATCTTTACCAGCATCTTCTTTCTCGAATAAACTTGTGCAAAAATAAGATTACCAAAAGTAAGTGTTCTTTGATTAATAATTATGTTGGTTTGTTATCATCAAAATTAATACATGTTGTCTTGAAGCTAACACCCATAAGGCAGGGTACTTAAGCCTGTATGCCTACCCTTTTACATTGGGCCCCACAGATCCCAACTCTGGGTTCCATAGACCCAATAATTCTTGATTTTTGCCAATAATACCAGGTGACACTTGGCCAGATCTACCCCTCTTTCTGGCGCATCGTTAATCAGACCAGATATTTCTCTGACTTGGTCGAGGGGATGCCTTTTACCCTCGACCACCTGATCAGGCTACACAGCTCTCGCCTTTATCGAGGGGGATTGATAAAGCTTCAGCGCCGATCCTTGAAGTCCCTTTTCTCCAGCATCGATGAGGACAAGGACAGAGACTGGATGAGCCGGTTTGTCCGAGTCAGGATCTCCGATCTAATTCCCGCCGAGAGGATGCCATTCCCCGAGGAGTAGAACATGAAACGTAAGTATAAATCTATCGATGGTGATCAATATCCTACTTTCCTTACTTTATCCCGATCTAATTCTTTTCCGATGATGCATGTGTTGCTTGGTTTTCTGGTGCGGTCCCGGCTGGGTCCGGCAATTGGTCTCCGCTTCCTCATACACGGGACGCAATCACTGCCAATCTTGAATTGCGGGATAAAGCGACAATTCTTCAATCATAGTCATTGTGTATTTTGTTCCTTTGGTTTAAGAAATCTAAAGAAAGGAAAATTACAGAAGAAATCAAATATCTCGAAGTTCTCTATCTCTCTGTTTTTGAGACAAACAATTGGTTATAGTCACAAAAGTAGCTTGAGCTAGCATCGTCTTAAGGCTAGTTATTGGCTCGTCGATCATTACACTACAAGAAACAGGGGAATTTGCAACGATATTTTTTGTTGCAAAATATTGGTTGTCGTTGCGAAAAATACTTTTTGCAATAAAAAATAAGTTGTTGCATGTTGTTGCAGCAAACTCCGATACGAAAAATCTACGCAACAAGAACCGATGTTATTGCTAAAAGGCTAAATTATCGCAACAAATCTTGTTGTTGCAATAAATTATATGTTGTTGTTATAAAGGCATATAATTGTTGTTTATAAAAATATTCAGCAACAACAATAATTGTTGCGACAAATAAATCTTTTTTCCAACAATATAAGTTATTGCAAAAGAAAAATGGCAGGAATACTAATTAATCTATTATCAAGAATTTTAGCAACAAGCATTATTGTGGCAATAAATTACTTTCTTCAACAAAAATTAGTTGTTGCATATGAGCTTCGCGAAATCTTTTAAGCAACAACTTATGAATTGTTGCTACATACATAATTCCTATTTGCTTTTATATTTTTAACAAATGTATATAAATTGCTAAATTTATATATATGCAAAAGGTCAATACATAAAGTTGTTGTACTAGATATTTACACCCTTCTAAAAGCAAAATACTTCTAAAATTTTTACTTACAATGGAATAAAAACATCTTATCTTATGTTCTAGGTCAGTAAATTCTAATCTAATAGAACCCAAAAGATAAATCTTCTAGCTTGTGCACTACATGAATCAAATTGCAAGCAGTATTGGTTTACGCTTCATCGTTCTACAAAAAAAAGTAAATATAATTGGACTTTGATTTAAAATAGAGGGAACCACAAAAGTCTATTTACATTAGACAGTATGGTAGAGGTAGAAATATTCAGCTAAAAGAACATTATAAATCAAGTATCACTCCAAACAAACTGAGTAAAAAATTATTAGAAAATATTTAAGAAACTCTTTAACCTCATTCAATTCAAATGACCGCAAGAACATAGGTGCAACCACTAAACATATATTAGCATGTACTTTGAAAATAATAGAAAGGTAACACTATATAAAATACAAAAATGAAGGGACACCATTATTCAAATTGGACAAAAACTACTTTGTAGTGTTGATAGAATTTATATTCGATCTTCTTGATCTTAACATTTTTACCTGAACATATAATGCTTCATTGTTAGTACCTCTCCCAATTTAAGCATCTTTGTCTTTCCAATACACGTAATTAATTTCTTTTTCCTTTAGGTTGTTGTTCCCCTTGTTCAGTAATTACTACTAGTCACAAGATGCTAGAAATAGAAGAGCGACAAGAAATTTAATTTTACATCATGAATTAGGTGGGGTTTACTTACCATGATATAATCCATAGGACTTGCAAGACTTGCTTCATCTAAACCACTTACATTTGTAATAATATTGATAAGTGCAACAGAAAACTGAGTCTGTTAAACATAGCACAAATAAAGATCTTAAACATAATAGTAACAATAATGAAATTATTTTATAATATCAAAAAAACTATAACAAGTTTCATTTGCATAAACAAAGGCAAACAGTTATCGGAAAGCAATGAGTAATAATAAAAGCAATATTTTACAATCTTCTAGAAGATGAAGCATTGTGATGATATCATCACAGCTAGGGAAACTGGTTGGTTTGGTATCATAATTTAAAAAGTGATTAAAATGGATTGACGCAAACAATACCTTCCGCTACGCCTTTCAGAAAGAAAATCTCATGAAAACGTCCTTCATCGGCTTTGTTAATAATGCAACAGAACTATTAATTCTTTGAAGTTAAACCCAAACTACCTTAAGAATAAAAATGTTCACTAGCTTAATAATAATACAACATAACTGTTAATGATGACCAGACATCCTGCTATGTATATATATTTGATAATTCATTACCACAATATACAACAAGAAAATCTTGTAGGAGATTATTAACATGATCAGGAAAAGCAAACAAGTGCAACATATAGGTTAGTTAACATATCCCAAGAGTCTTTATAAAATAAATATCTGGTCTTCATAAGGCAACTACGGAAACTTTAGTGCTTATACTAAATGAATACCTCAGAACTTTGTATAAGGGATGCAAGTGCCATCATGCCCTCTTTTAACATTTTTTGCTCACGTCCTACACGAGCTTCCATGACTCTTACATGAGTTTTCATGGCTTCTCTATTTTTTCGCTCGACATCAAGTTGCTCTTCTACTACTAAGATGAACAATTATTTTTATAAATTGTTTCAATCACAGACATAAATTATAAGCCTACCCAATAAATCTTATTCTTATGATATCACATGAACATATTAACGATGAATAAAAGTTAATTGCAACATTGATTAACTGTAGCATCACTAGAGAGTATCATTTTGACATATCAAAATAAAATAAGAAAATGTCAAGCAAACACGGTGTGCTTCTACAAACTCCATCACAGAGTAATTAAATAATAATAAGATGTATCTCATGATATTCCTATATCATGTACTAAAAAAGAACTTTACCATGTGTTTTGGTTGAATACGACTCATTCAAGAACAAAAATCTATAAACTTATAAAACAAACAAAGAGAATTACTAGTATATGAGCAACAATCAAGTCTTTTGCTAGATCAGAAACTTGCTTCCAAGTTTTGACATCATGCTTAGCATTCTGGTCAATCGTGACTGAAATCTCAGTTACAAAATTATTAGCTCTAGGACCAATTGCTAGTGTTCGATATGGTGGGATAATCACCTCTAGCTTTCCATTAGGATTATTTTTGCGTTTCTTTTGGACTGAAAACCCTGTAGTGTTCTATCATGACCCAAACCCCGCTCCAATCGTGATGGCGCCTCACGTGAACACACGGCCAGCCCGACCATTCCAAAATACCACTTTAAAGCATAAATCAATAATATAATAGCCCGACCGGGATGTCACAAGTCACGAGCATCTAGAGAAGTCTAAGTACAACTACAAGGCCAACAATATACAGAATAAAATTTAGAACCAAAGGAAGTAATCCGGTGCCGCGAATGCTGGCGGTCACTATGCTCAGCTACAATAGCAATACCTTCAACCAACTCAAAACCTGCTACCGGGTGAACAATACCTGTATCTGCACGCGAGGTGCAGAGAGTAAAGTGAGTACTCCAACTCAGTGAGTAATAAAAGTCAATAATAACTGAGCAGTCAGAAATCACATAAAGCAACCAACATGCTATACAGAAGCCTGATACAATTTATGAGAAAACAGTGAAATCAGTGAAATCTTTAGAAATGATTTGGCTCAGTTCAAATCTCTTTCGAAAATGGTTTTTTTAATAATTACGGAAACGGTTTCAAAATAGTTAGTGCTGATTAGCACAGAAAATCTGCCCCTCGAGCACAAATACCACAGTATAACAGGTAAAAGGCAAGAAGTATGTAAAATAAGAAAATAAAAGCTCGCCCCTCGGGCAATATCTCAAACTTAACCAGTTCCTCGGGCTCTCTCTCTCAAATCACTCTCAGAAACAGTATCACATAATAACCGCTGCGGCGCGCAGCCCGATCCACATATCGCTGCAGCGTGCAGCCCGATCCATAGCTCGATGCGGCGTGCAGCCCGATTCATATGGGTACCCGCGCTCTCTGTGGGGGTGCAGACTCCGGAGGGGCTCCTACAGCCCAAGCGCTATATCACTGCGGCGTGCAGTCCGATCCAATATATACATACTGTGGCGTGCAGTCCGATCCATATAATATACTACTGCGGCGTGCAGTCCAATCCATATAATATACTACTGCGGCGTGCAGTCCGATCCATATATAACCCTCACATACAGGCCCTAGGCCTCACATCCCTCAGTATATCCTCACATCTGGCCCTCGGCCCCACTGAGTCAGAATATCATCACAAGCCCCTCGGGCACTAGTAAAACAGTAGTCTTCAGCCCAAAATATCTTTTAAACTATCATTTAAGACTCAATCTGAGTAAAAGTGGCTGAGTTATAAAGTAGTGGAGAAAAAGTATGACTGAGTTCAATTAATAAGTCTAAACAGTGAGGAAAAACAGTAAAAATAATCCCCGAAGGGCTCAAATAATTAGCATGAAGCCCAAATACGGCAATCAGCCCAAACAACAGTGATAACAAATAAATTCCAGTCAAATACGCGGTAATTTAATCAATCGGGATGGACCAAGTCACAATCCTCAGCGGTGCTCTACCCCACGCCCACTATCCGGCGTGCAAGTTACCTTAATATAGCACTACGATGTACAATCCGGGGTTTCAAACCCTCAGGATATCATTTACAATCATTACTCATCTCGAACCGGTAAAATCTCTAGCTCTCGATGCCTTTGGCCCCCAAATCAGCCTCCACGCGCATCGAATCTAACCAAAATCAGAGCGAATATCACAATATGCTAAGGGAACAATACCCAATCGAAAACAATCGAAAAATATCAAGAATCTCGAAAATAGCAAAACCCGAGTCCCGGGCCCACTTCTCGAAAAATTACAAAATTCACATCACCGGATTCCTCATCTTGCCACGAGTCTATACATATCAAGAGCATCAAAATCGGAGTTCAAATGACCCCTCAAATCCTCAATTAAAAATCTCAAAATCTCAAGCCTTAGTTCTTCCATTTTAGCTAAATTTCCATGAATTTCTAGAGAAATTTCACAATATAATCGTGTTTTAAGTTCAAAAATCTTACCTCCAATAATTACCAGTCGAAACCCTCTTCGATTCCCGTCCAAAAGCTCTCAGAGATACCCAACAATGGTGGAAATTAACTTGGACTCGCGGAGGTAATGTTTTTAAAAACCATTCTACCAAGGTGACTTTTACTCTATGCGAACGCGAGGGCACTCTCGCATTCGCGATGAACAATCCTTGCCTCAGACAAAAATACCCTTCGCGAACGCGGTGCCCCAACTGCGAATGCGATGCTTTAACTGATACCACTATGCTAACGCGAGCCTTAGGCCACGAACGCGAAGAACAATTCATATGGAGCCTCAATTTCCTTATACGCGAATGCGACATACCTCACGCGAACGTGGAGCTTCAGAACTTATCCTTCGCGAACGCGGGCCTGCCTTCGCGAACGCGAAGGCCAAATCAGGCTTGCACTGCTGCTGCACTTTTCTGCTGCATTTCCAAGTCAAAAACTCTCCGTTAGCTACCCGAAATCACCTCGAGGCCCCCGGGACCTCAAGGAAAAATACCACCGCATCCTATAACATCACCCAAACTTGTTCCAATCATCAAAACACCTCAAACAACGCTAAAAACCCTTAATTCTCATCGAATTCAAGCTTAAGTTTTTCAAAAACTTCCGAAACACGCATTTGACCAAAAACCCAACCAGATCACCTCCGAATGACATGAAATTTTGCATACACATCCCAAATCACCTAACGAAGCTACTGCAACTCTCGGAATTCAATTCCAACCATCGGATCAAAATCTCATCTATCAACCGGAAATCGCCAAAAGACTAACTTCGCCAATTCAAGCTTAATTCTACACCGGACCTACAAAATCACTTCTGATCATGCTCCTAACTCATAATTCATCTCCCGAAGCTAACCGAACCACTGGAAATCACATCCGAGTGCTCTAACTCATAAGTCAACATCTGGTTGACTTTTCCAAACCGAATCGTCCTTAAAGAGACTAAGCGACTCATTTTCCACCAAAACCAATCCGAATTATCTCTAACACACAGAATACCGATAACGATACATGAAGAAACATAAAATAGGGGAAACGGGACAGTAACACATGAGATGCCGGGTCGGGTCGTCACATCCTCCCCAACTTAAAAAAACACTCGTCCTCGAGCATACCCAGAGTTGTCCTAGAAGCCAACCAATAGCTAAATAACCTTACCAAGCATATACCCGGGGTGATCCCACGTCACCCTATCTCGCGTAGGTCCGATAACACAACATAGCTGAAATTCACAATCCATCTAGTCCATAAACCATAGAACCACATTGCACTTTCCCAAATCATACACAAGATCTGAACCTCCCATCTATATTCTGAATAAACCCGAACCAGCTGTGATAACCCATACCTGCAACCTCAGGTGCAATCACATGATATCCTACATAACCCAAATACTCAAAATGATAACTTCTATTCACAGCAGTTGTCTACAACATTCGAATACCGGTAGGAAATCTCTTATCAACTAAGGTCTTATTCCAACACTTTCATATACTGCCAATGATAGATGAAACACGCAATAAACCGTAACCATTTTCTCAGATAAACTATTCATGAAACCACTTCCCTTTTGACTAATACCACGACAAATTTCCGAGCCGAACCTCGATATTATCCTTCCAACAAGCTGAAGTCAAATATGTTCGTATTCATTAGTGACCCCAACGATCACCTTAAATCCATCATTCCACTCTGGTGATATGACACATCAATACAGGCCTAAGCCACAACTTTCATAATTCGCGCGCCAATAAGAAACGGTCTGAACAAACTCAAATCACGAAAAATGTCTCACACGAAAGATCTGTACCTCAAGCTCATCAGTACCATCACAACACAAGGCTGAGACCCCGTCTCACATCATAGAATAGAACACATGAATCTACCCCGAAAGGTCATATCTCCACGTAGCCTCGCTATAATGCACGATCCTATCCAAACACTGTTACACATGAAGCATCTCAAGTCACTTTGCTCAAAATCGACAGCCACACACAATTTAATGTCTGAAACCAAAGCATTTCATTACACCCAGGGTGGAACAAATGACATACGACACGCAATCCGATAAGTCATAACCAACACTCAATTTACCGAGCAACATCCAATTACTCTTCCCGCTCGACTTTCACTATGAATCCCCAATAGAACCGCACCACAGGTGCCCATAATCAACAAATCATAACGTCTCACAACATAGAATAGCAACTCAAGCTGCATAGGTAGCCACATCAGCCTGCCACCGAACTCATAACCAAGGAGCCTGAAGCTGCTCCTTCCACTACTACAACTCCTGCCGGAGCTGTACGATACGGTGCCCGGCACCAAATCAATATCGAAATCCACAACCTCGCCCGGCGACATGCCCGGCCACAAGAAACGTATCCGAAAAGTCCCTCAATAGCGGAACTGAACCAATGGTAGAAACCTCTGCACTGACATCCATCACGAAGGCCCAATTAAGAAAAGCAGTCCTCCCCAGCTCTCCGCTGGTCTTTGGAATACAAGTCACTCTGCTGGAACATAGTCCGATGTACCTCGCCACTCCACCCGTGGCATTTTCCGGCATAGCCTATAGCGCAATAGTCTAGAATAACCAAACACTGAGACAACCAGTCCACACCCCAGCATCATATCCAAAATCTAGCATACCAAGCAAAGAAGGATCCACTCGGGCCTCCAAATCCCAATAGCCGCTAAACGATGTTGATACATACGATCCACAACCACTACATATTCTGTACCTAAAACTCTCAGTCTCTAACTCCATATAGCACACGAATCACCATACCTGATCCAAAATTTTGCCGTATGAATATATACCACACCTCAAGTACCCAATCATTCCACGAAAGATATTCTGAAATTCCCCTGTGCCATCACACAAACTCAGATATCAGCAGTCGATCTAGCAAGAAAATGCCACAATACTACCGAAGTATCATCAGTTTAATCACATTATCTTTTCCTGAGACGTATACTCTCATCAAATCACTTCCAATTAGCAGTATCATTTCCTTGATTATCTGAGGAAAACTGAATTGTAACCTAGCACACGCTTGTCTCGGTCCTCTACCACATGCCGCATATACCATACCATTCAAGGATAACATGAAAACTTTTATCTCCCTTCCAAGCCACAGTAATCTACTCACTCAACTAGTCAAGAACTTCCATTGATCCCATCTAGAAGAAAAATCATTACACATCCCATGCTTCGCATGCACATAGAAAATATATACATCTCCAAACCACAGTAAAACCCAACAAGAACTCTCTCCCAATTCCATTTGCACAAGTTAAACTGCTAGGACTGAATCCTTCTATCCAAACAAAGCTAAGCAAGCTGTCAGAACTCAAGAGCTTTTCTGCAAAATACATGTAAGGGTTCATTACCTCGTACACATACAGTGAACTTAATCATATCCTTACCATACCTATCCGGTCTACTATCAAGCTATTCCATCTATCTAATTTCCCTTCTGATTCATCATCAACTTGATATTCCATCTTGTCGTGGCACCACAATGCCTCAACCCGGGCTTACCACATGAGACTCAAGGACAAGACCACACTGTCTAAGACCCATAGGCCACTGAATACTCTCCCAAATGTTCCCAGAAATACCACAATTCTTGACCTTTTCCAATGAAAATACAATCTCTGACCACATGCATAACCTTAAGATACCCGATTGTTCCCTGTATAATCTTGAACACATTAGAACCATTCTCGAAAGTTATTCACTCTTATTCAAACTGCAAATTTCCTGACTTAACGAACAGAACCACTCATGCCTTATTGGCACTTCAATACCGCAAAATGAGATCCGCATCCCAATACCACCAAGCAACTTCCTGCTCTATGCACCGAGCATTCTTTACCAACAATAACTCTAGACATTCAGTGATGCTCATGCCCTATGGAACATAATATAACCTTTGCCTTTACTCTAGTCACAGCTGACTCACCCGTACGCTCCAACTGAAGTCAATATAGCACATGACCGTACAATTAGCTAATCAATAGCAAACTCCCCAACTTGGCTCGAAGCCATATATCAAGACACACTCATCAACCCATAACACTTTTACTCTAATGATGCCACAATACCATAGTGAGATTAAACTCAAATCATTTACAAGTTTGTGAAAACACAGATCATCTAGTACTTTAATCCTCTGCAAATCTCGCATTCATCCCCACATCAGTTGAGTCCACTCTCTTAAGCGACCCGAATTTTCAAATTTCAACACGTACCCTTAAATTACACATGAGATCTTCTAACATACATATAAGGATCATACCACTTAAGAATACTCCGCAGGAGATAACCCACCTGCTTCACCTTAATTTAATATTTCAGCATACCTTCCACCGTCATACACATTACACAGTCATTTAGTCTTCCTGGTTCTGAACTCATTCCGCCACATGTGATGCACTTCACTCTCCAACTAGGAGACACAAAAATATTCTTCACGCGCCCACATTCGGGCTACAAATCAAATCACAATAGGAAACGAACTCCTGACAGTTCCTCTATTATCCAGCAGACTTCTTCGTCACTACCAAATCACATAGATACATCTCGCAGTACTAACATACTCATCACATGGATATCCAACCGCCATTCCGGCTAATAGGGGTAATACCAAACATATAAGTTCAAATCACCTGCTCACACAATCAGCACCTCGGTGCTCAAGCCATAGGCAAAGATCTGGCCTCAAGTCCTCCAGACTGGCCCAACATCAAACTCATGGAGATTACATCTCGCCCCTTGATCAGGGAATCACAAGCCATCAAGGCACATCTGATACTGAGCGCTAATTTGTGCATACAAACGTGTGGAAGGAATTTCAAGAGTTTCTTTTCAAGCTGAATCAAGGACGCACGATAAGAGTTCAAGAATGTGAAGTTTTCCTAAAGGTTCTGCAGCCTATTGAGGATAAATACAGACGTCTCCGTACTAATACGCGAGACTCTACTAAACCTGCTCATGACTCGCGAGACCTAGTAACCTAGGCTCTGATACCAACTTGTCACGACCCAAACCCCGCTCCGGTTGTGATGGCGCCTCTTGTGAAGAAAAGGCAAGCCCGACCATTCCAGAACACCACTTTAAAGCAGTTAATCAGTTATATAATAGTTCGAATATGAATTAATGACACTAATCAATGTAAATACAACCCAATACAGCTCGATCGGGGTGTCACAAGTCACGAGCATCTAGCGAAGTCTAAGTACAACTACAGGGCCAACAATATACAGAATAAAATTTAGAACCAAAGGAAGTAATCTGGTGCCACGAACGCTAATGGTCACTCTGCTCACCTACAATAGCAATACCTTCGACCAGCTCAAAACTCGCTACCGGGTGAACAATACTTGAATCTGCATGCGAGGTGCAGGGAGTAAAGTGAGTACTCCAACTCAGTGAGTGATAAAAGTAAATAATAACTGAGCAGCCAGAAATCACGTAAAGCAACCAACATGGTATACAAAAGCCGGGTACAATTTATGAGAAAACAGTGAAATCAGTGAAATCTTTAGAAATTTTTTGGCTCAGTTCAAATATCTTTCGAAAATGGTCTTTTCAATAATTACGGAAATGGTTTCAAAATAGTTAGTGCTGATTAGCACAGAAAATTCGCCCCTCGAGCACAAATACCACAGTATAACAGGTAAAAGGCAAGAAGTATGCAAAATGAGCACATAAAAGCTCGCCCCTCGGGCAATATCTCAAACTGAACCAGCCCCTGGGGCTCTCTCTCTCTCTCAAATCACTCTCACAAATAGTATCACATAATAACCGTTGTGGCGTGCAGCCCGATCCACATATTGCTGCGATGTGCAGCCCGATCCATAGCTCGCTGCGGTGTACAGCCCGATCCATATGGGTTCTCGCGCTCACTGTGGGGGTGCAGACTCTGGAAGGGCTCCTACAGCCCAAGCTCTATATCACTGCGGCATGCAGTTCGGTCCAATATATACATATTGCGGCGTGCAGTCCGATCCATATAATATACTACTGCGGCGTACAGTCCGATCCATATAATATACTACTGCGGCGTACAGTCCGATCCATATAATATACTACTGCGGCGTGCAGTCCGATCCATATATAACCCTCACATCTAGGCCCTAGGCCTCACATCCCTCAGTGTATCCTCATATCTGGCCTTCGGCCCTACTCAGTCAGAATATCATCATAAGCCCCTCGGGCACTAGTAAAACAGTAGTCCTCAGCCCAAAATATCTTTTAAATTATCATTTAAGACTCAATCTGAGTAAAAGTGGTTGAGTTGTAAAGTAGTGGAGAAACAGTATGACTGAGTTCAAGCAATAAGTCAAAATAGTGAGGAAAAACAGTGAAAATAATCCCCGAAGGGTTCAAATAATTAGCACAAAGCCCAAATACGGCAATCAGCCCAAACAACAGTGATAATAAATAAATTCCAGTCAAATACGCGGTAATTTAATCAATCGGGATGGACCAAGTCACAATCCCCAGCGGTGCTCTATACCACGCCCACTATCCGGCGTGCAAGTCACCTCAATATAGCACTACGATGTGCAATCCGGGGTTTCAAATACTCAGGATATCATTTACAATTATTACTCACCTAGAACTGGTGAAATCTCTAGCTCTCGACGCCTGTCCCCCTCAAATCGGCCTCCACGCGCGTCGAATCTAATCTAAATCAGAGCGAATATATCACAATATGCTAAGGGAACAATACCCAATCGAAAACAATCGAAAAATATCAAGAATCTCGAAATTAGCAAAACCTGAGCCCCGGGCCTACTTCTTGAAAAATTACAAAATTCACATCACCGGATTTCTCATCTCGCCACGAGTCTATACATATCAAGAGCACCAAAATCGGAGTTCAAATGACCCCTCAAATCCTCAATTTAAAATCTCAAAATCTCAAGCCCTAGTTCTCTATTTTAGCTAAATTTCCAAGAATTTCTAGACCAATTTCACAATATAATCGTGTTTTAAGTTCAAAAATCTTACCTTCAATAATTACCAATCGAAACCCTCTTCGATTCTCGTCCAAAAGCTCTCAAAGATGCCCAACAATTGGAAATTAACTTGGAGTCGCGTAGGAAATGTTTTTAAAAACCATTTTGCCCAGGTGACTTTTACTCTATGCGAACGCGAGGGCACTCTCGCGTTTGCGATGAACAATCCTTGCCTCAAACCAAAATACCCTTCACGAACACGGTGCCCCAACCGTGAACGAGGTGCTTTAACTGATACCACTATACGAACGCGAGCCTTAGGCCGCGAACGCAAAGAACAATTCATATGGAGCCTCAATTTCCTTATACGCGAATGCGACACACCTCACGCGAACGCGGAGCTTCAGAACTTAACCTTCCGTGAATGCGGGCCTGCCTTCGCGAACGCGAAGGCCAAATCAGGTTTGTACTGCCGCTGTACTTTTCTGCTGCATTTCCAAGTCTAAAACTCTCCGTTAGCTACACGAAATCACCCCGAGTCCCCCGGAACCTCAACGAAAAATACCAACGCATCCTATAACATCACCCAAACTTGTTCCAATCATCAAAATACCTCAAACAACGCTAAAAACCCTCAATTCTCATCGAATTCAAGCTTAAGTTTTTCAAAAACTTCCGAAACACGCATTTGATCAAAAACCCACAACCAGATCACCTCCGAATGACATGAAATTTTGCATACACATCCCAAATCACCTAACGAAGCTACTGCAACTCTCGGAATTCCATTTCAACCATCTGATCAAAATTTCACCTATCAACCGGAAATCGCCAAAATACTAACTTCGCCAATTCAAGCCTAATTCTGTATCGGACCTCCAAAATCACTTCCGATCACGCTCTTAAGTCATAATTCATCTCCCGAAGCTAACCGAACCACCAGAAATCACATCGCTATAACTCATAAGTCAACATCTGGTTAACTTTTCCAAACCAAACCTTCCTTAAAGAGACTAAGCATCTCATTTCCCACCAAAACCAATCCAAATTATCTCTAACACACAGAATATCGATAACGATACATGAAGAAGCATAAAATGGTGGAAACAGGACACTTACACACGAGACGACAGTTTGGGTCGTCACATGTTCCCCCTTCCCTTTCTCAATTGTCCTTCAACAATACATAAATATATTAAAATGAAAGACTTCATAAAACTTCATCAATTCATAACTGAGAAAAATAACTACTGCAAGAAAATGGATTTATCGACCTTAGGCATGATATTTGTTCATATGATGTCCTTACAAACTTCATATTCCCAAAGCATATTCTTACTGCCTCCCACTAAATATACATTGTCGTGGATGTTATGTATCGACTGACCATCCTCAGTCATTACCTTTCACCACGACGACCATCAGACGGTGCATCGTGATAACCTCATTCCTTATCCTACTCGATAATGGTCGTGGTGGCCAAATTTAGACCCATACAACTACAGACAAATGAATAAGTAAAATAATCAAATCCTACTCTCTATCATAGTTTATTACCAAATTTGAAGGCATAAAAAGTCTATTTATATTAAGTTATACAAACATGAGATTTCACAAAGCTGCTTTTTACTGAATGAATCAACTCACATGGTTGTGGGTTCGAAATTACTCTAGCAGGTCCAGCACTATCAGAAACATGCGCATCTATAACATAATAGTCCGCAAGATATATTAAAAAGAATTATACTGGAGACTAGTTAAATGTGATTAACCTCAACAATGATCACATATCTAAATCTCAAAAACCATTAGAATGTTATAACCAAATGATATCTTAACATAGAGAAAATGGAAGAGAGATAGAGATTCGGAAAAGCCCCATGTTTTCTTTATCCAACATGTTTATCTGAGCACAAGTGTGAGAGTGGATGAATGCCTAATGGTAGACTCATGGCCTATTGTGAATCCAAGTTTCACACTACTGAAATACACCTAGAAAATAACAAGCATCAAAATCACAGGGCTATCCATACCGAGCACTTCAATTCTTTGAGGATGACGATTACAAAATTACTGAGGTTTGGGCTCAACATGATACACATTACATATTATATTTAGCATCTTTAGACCTCCATTTTCCATGCCCGCATTGCTACAAGCAGTAAATATTGAAACAAATGTAACATCATCCGGCCTAATCACGACACTTTGTATCACATTGAATAACTGTAGGGCCTTTAAACCATTACCATTCATAGCAAATCTCGATATCATAACATTCCAGCAAATAAGGTCTCCTTGAGTTATTTCATCGAACAGTTCCTCTGCTATATCCAAGTAACCACACTTAGCATACATATCAATAAGAGCAGTGTCTAATTTAACACTCATTGACATTCTCGACTTCTTCACATATCTATTAACCAAAATTTCAATATCAAAGGAAACTAAATGAGCACAAGCAAAAAGTACACTAACAAAAATGGCTTCATCACGATCAACCCCAGTCATTTGCATTTGCCTAAACAAATTTAGCTCTTCTTAAAAATATTATTTTTGTACATAAACTAATATTATAGATCCCTACACTCCTCTATCTTTCACTGGACATTACTCAAATGTTAATCTTGCTTCATAAACATCCCCTCTTTTAGCATACCCAAAAATCAAAACAATCCAAGACACAACACAACTTTTATCTATTATATAATTAACTACAAAAGCATAAAATAGTAGTTGTCCCTTAATTATTTGTTGTCAATTTACCAAAAAAATAAATAAGGAAGGTTAGAGAAAGACTCTATATCAAAATATAGTTAAAATAATAGTATATAATTTGAACGGACAATGATACTATCAAAGAAATACATTAGGGATGAATAGTAATCAACAAGACTCACCAGAATTTGTAGGCGAGAAATAATGGAGCAAGAATATCAGAACCAATTGCTCAGAGTTGTAGAACAGTAAAAGAAAAAACCTAGCTAGAATAGTAACTTAAATAGGCTAAGGATTAAAGAAAAGTTAATTGAAAAGAAAAAACTGATTTGCGTTGAAAATAGGTTTGCCGGGTTTCTTTTGGCAGAAAGTTGAAAATATTTAGCTAAATCCGGGAAATTTTGCCGCCTTCGATTTTGGTGAAAAGCTGAAAATACTAATTAGCTAAGTATTAGGCCACAATCGACCCATATTGTTGGCAAAAATAAATTATATTGCCAACAATACAAATTTATTATTGCCAATTCTATTTATATTTTAAATTTATTATATTCTCCATAAAATATGGCAATAAGAATATAAAACATTGGTAACAAGGAAAAAATTATGGTTAAATTTTCTATGATAATAGCAATAATTTATCAAGTTGTTGTCATTTATAACAATAAGCCAACAACACTGTGATTGTTGCAAGAAAGTAGCTGCTAATTTTTTTAATTTAAAACTTATTATCTAAACGATAGAATATGTCAACCATATTATTCTGTTTGCTAACAAGAAAATTTTTGTGTTTAAAATTTCTATGATATAGCAACAATTTTATCAAGTTGTTGCTATTTGTAGATTGTTGCCAACAAAACTATAGTTGTTGCTAAAAAATTATTGCAAATTCCATACTTTCTTATAGTGTTAGGTCAAGTAATGTTTGTTAGATCCTTAATACACATACGAAAAATGTATATGTCCATGAAGTTGTAAAATTAATAGGTTCTATACGAATGGTCTCACTGACTCCTCTTTGATCTCCTTCGTTGGAGTTATTGCTCCTTTAGTGACTCAAACACACGACTCTAAAGTTATAGAAGGGAATGCTGACCATCTGGACAACCCCTCTTGTCCAGTACAAATGGTCTCTATAACATCAATCATGTAAAATTTTCTTGATTAATATAATGAACTTTTTTACGAAATTATAAATTAGGTATTTCAAATGTAGTTTTTTTCCAAGTAAATCTAGAGGGAAACAAACATCAATGCCATGGATAGAACTTCAGAGTTACCAACAGAAATCCTCTACCAAATACTCTCTCCACAAAAATTGGGGCTCGAACCAGCGTGTTGTCAAAGCCATGGCTTAAAGCATGTTCTACGAACCCCACCTTAGTTTTGATGAATCTTACTTTCAAAACATTCATGGTAAGTTATTGAGAATTGTAGACAATAATTTGAAGGTATCGCCATGAAAATCTACCTATTTTAATTTTTAAGCTTTGCGTCTCTTTTTCTGATCAAACTGATTGTAACTATTTGATGTGTAAAATGTATGAATACATGTCATCCCCTTTTCTGTTCCTAACTATTACTCTATGTTATTTGTGCAGATGCATTCCCAGATGGAGAGCTCATCAATTGGAGTACGATATAGTTTGGGATTAGGTTCTATAGCAATTTTTGATTTCTTATATTTTTTATTTCCTTAACCCACCCACCCACCCCAAAATAAAAATGAAATATAATGTGATTTTGTTTAATCTTTCATCTTGTTCTAGACTTGAATTAAAGTTCGTGGTTCATGTTAATTTAAGCTCATTTCATTTTTCTCCATTGCACCTCGAATGTTATGGTGTTGATATGGTCTAAAATTGATTAGGTTTGTTATCTTCGCCGTCTTATAAAATGGTCTCAATCAGAGGGGATTCATGATTTAAAAGTAGCAGCGAATCACTATGGAATAAAATTTGAGCAAATGCTAGAGTGGAAATCGAACTAGTGCATTGAAAGTCACCTCCCAAATCGACCAATGTAGCTACCTAAACTTTGAGTCTTAGGGTACCGATAAAAATATGCACACGTTATTTAAGATATATACACATATAAACCTATTTCTTTTTCGTAATTACTAAGGGTCGGTGACCCCCTACCCTATGAGTACGTAGGTCCACGTCTGTTCTCAATGGGTAGTTACATAAACCACAGTAGGAATGGGGACTATTTGTATGAGAAGAAATTGGTTGATAATAAGTGGCTAAATAGCAAGGTGACACGTGGAACCGAAAAAAGACAAAAGTTGAGTCGATAAATAATCGACATCGGTTACGAAGTGCGTAACCAGTATAGGATTGAGCTCGAAGGAAGCACAATAGATGGTAAAAACTCAAAGGCTTGCCATTGGATAATATTTAATGACCAGCCGTTACAGAGAATATCTGCATTCAAAGCCAATGTTATGCATTCATCAATGACATTTTTATTCTCATTCAAGAGGAGCTTGATTTTACGATCTTGTCCCCATAAAGATAGCTATAAATATCATATTGACAACTCTTGTATGGACATGAACCATTCTATGAACAAAAGCTATAGCATACTGTTTTACGCTCAATCTAAAGAATTTTGTCATTGCGTTCCCATTGCTATAGTTCTTGCTCTAGGAAAGACCGAGCTTAGAATCAGGTTTGCTATTTTCTTTATTTTAAATTGCTAATATTATTTTTTTTCTTATTTCTTTATCATTCTCGAGTCAAATCGATTCATTTGTCTATAAACTCTACTATAAATTCAATTGTACTGTTCTACGGGTAAATAATTTGGCGCCCACCATGAGGCAGAGACAACTACGTAATTGCTTTGATATGTTCATTTATTACTAAGGAATTTTAGTTTTTTCTTAAAGTAAAAATTAGATATGGCAACAAACGATGTCAACAATATTCACAACGTTGAAGCACACGATGAACGGGAAGAGGTGTCTCAGCATGATGTTCCATCAGCGAAACCCGCAACGATGGGGATGAGACAACCCTAGTTCACGAAGGACAATATCCTCGACATGTGCGAGACCCAACTCTTGATGATATGGAAGATGAGCACGTTGTTGAAAAGGTTAAACTCCTTAGAGAATAATAAAGAGAGATCATGGATCACCTTTCGATACAAGATCCCATGATGACAGAATTGAAGCATGCGTTATGGGGTGCTTCTAACAATGCTAATGGTGGAGCCTCGGTTCATCCCAACGCTCCCGCAAATCAGACGACATAAAGAACCGATAACAACACTCCAAGGGATGATGTCGGTTTTGACGGCGCCGTAGGTACCGATAGTGGATCAACAACATGTTTAAATCCTAATGCATGAGATCCATGAGAGAGATGAATGAGCGAATGAATCAAAATGCGAAGGATTTTCACACTCGGATGGACCAAATTTTGTGTGCACCACTGGTGTTAAAGGTCTAGATTCGAAAAACTACATACAGTAGTCGTTTAAATCAAGTGCGGAACCAGAGTTAATTCTAAAGAGATTCAAGATATCGGATATACCAAAATATAATGGGACTTCGAATCCAAAGGAGCATATCACAACTTGCACCATGACAGTAAAAGGAACGATTTAGCTCAACATGAGATCGA
Organism: Nicotiana glauca; assembly: GCA_026770625.1. Lineage (NCBI taxonomy): Eukaryota > Viridiplantae > Streptophyta > Magnoliopsida > Solanales > Solanaceae > Nicotiana > Nicotiana glauca. Next base: position 67,325 of record MU771049.1, on the reverse strand, counting down.
GTTGGTTCTGTTGAAGGAATTTGGCGAAACCTTCACTAACGAGGCCTGGCATAGTACTCCCTCTTTCATGAGAGTTCAATCGATTCTTTTGAAATTATTACAGATTCGTTCATTAAGGCCCATGCTGGAGGAAGAAAGGTTCAGGGTAGAAAGGCGGACATATTCAGAATCCCAAAATGAGATTCTGAGTTGTTGCGATAATTTGTAATTTGGTTCCAGAAAGAGAGGATGATGCTATCAGCAGTTCCGGATGAGTGGGAAGCGGAGGCATTCACAAAGAGCCTCAATCCATTGAGTTTTTATGCCTCCCAAAAATCGAAGGAGATCTTGCTCGAGTTTTAGGCACACATGGACAGACGTCCACAATTGCTACTAGTCAAAGACAAAGATAGTGGACGACCAACCTGGCTCTACGGTGCTAACCAAGGGACGGGGTCGCGATAATTAGGATAAATTTAAAAATGAATCTGATAGAGATTGGAGGTCCTCCAGGACTTATTTCTACCATATGAGAGGACCGATGGGCACAACAGTAAAGAATTTCAGTCATTGGATAGGTTTGCTTCCGATAGAAGGGCAGATCGTGGCTGAAATAATAGGTCATTGCAGGAAAGAGAGATGTCGGGAGCCCGGGATCCCGCATATCCCAGGTTATCAGATTATAACTTTAACACCAGTCTGGTAGAATTAGTCTAAGCAATGAGGAACATCAAGAAAGAACGATTTTCAAAACCTATCCGATCGGATCCTAACCAGAGGTATCCTAGTCTGTGGTGTGAATTCCATAGACTTGCAGCCAAAGAATTGGGACTGTCGACATCTTTACGAGGGGTGGCAACGTTGTTGGAAAATGACCATCTTACAGAGTTATTAGGTGACTGCGCCAAAATCAATTATGGTCGAAGTCAGGACAATGTGGAGCCCTCAAAGACAGCAGCGGAGTTACCTGGGATGACCATCAACGTAATCTTCGGAGGGAGCAAGGTCAATGTGACATTTTTTGCATTAAAAAAAATAAAAATATTGGTGACTCATGGAAAGAGGGTTTGGGAAGTCTCATAAGGCGATGTCACCTTCACGCAAGAAGATTCTGACGGACTTCTCTTTCCGCATAATGACTTATCGATAATTTCACTTAATGTTTTAGATTTTAAAATTAAGCATGTTTTGGTTGATCCAGGAAGTTTAGCCAACATCATACTATGTAGAGCTTTAGAGCAAGCGTAATTAATCAGGAACATCATTCCAGCGACGAAGATCCTAGCTGGATTTAACCTGACAAGCATGACAATTCAAGGAGAGATTTTTCTACCCACTCACGCTGAAGGGGTAACAAAGACCACCATGTTCGAAATAGTGGATGGCGAATATGGGCTATTACATGATCCTTAGAAGGCCGTGGATACACAAGATGAAGGCGCTACCCTCGACATATTACCAATTGCTAAAAAATTTTATGCTAGAATGATCAAGCAGATAAGAGGAGACCAACCGGTGGCAAGGGAGATGAACAGGGTGACCGTTTCCAACAGCAAGGAGAAAGAGTCCAACAAAGAGCAATTACAGGAACCAATGCCTTCTCCCTTTTTGAGTGAAGATGATAAAGGCGAGGAGTCATCAAAATCCTACCAGGTTACGAGGTCTTTTCAGATACCAGAGGAGACAGATGCGACCAAGTCGACCGTAGAAGAGCACGAGCAAGTAGCTTTGTTCGAAGATTTTTTGGAAAGAAAGTTTCATTTAGGAACGGGTTTAAATCTCAAGCTCAGGTTAGAGATTATAAATTTTCTTAAAGCTAACGTTGACTACTTTGCATGGTCGCACTCGGATATGATAGGTATTCCATTGGAGGTAGTGGTCTATAAGCTATGTTCGGATCCAAACTTTTCACCTTTAAGGCAAAAGAAATGCCCGATAGCAGAGGTCAGGAACGTATTTGTTAAAGAAGAGGTAACCCGACTACTCAATATCGATTCAATTTGGGTAAAGTATCCGGAATGGTTAGCCAACATAGTTGTAGTACCCAAAAAGAATAACAAATTTAAGATGGTTGTAGACGATAAGGATTTAAATAAAGTGTGCCTTAAAGACTAATTCACGTTCCCGAACATTGATCAAATGGTTGATGCTACAGTTGGACACAAGCTAATGAATTTCTTGATTCTTACTCCGAGTACAATCAGATCAAGATGAACCCAGATCAAGAAAAAACTTCTTTCATTACAACTTTGGCACATATTGGTATAATGTGATGCCTTTGGGGCTTAAGAACACTGGAGCCACTTATCAGAGACTCGTTAATAAGATGTTTGAGAATCAGATAGGGCCGATTTCAGTCCAGGATTAATGTCTTTGGCTGCTAAGGAAGCAGTGTTGGTGTTAGAAATGACATCGAAAGTTTGTACCTTGTTTACGGATGGAGCATCCAACATAAAATGGTGTGGTCTTGGAATAATTTTAATCATGCCTTCGAGGGAGACCCTAAGATAGGCCATTAGAATTGTGTTGTTAACTAAATGAAACCAAGTATGAGGCTTTGGTTGTAGGACTTGAGCTAGCCCGGGGGCTAGGTTCCGAGGTCATCGAGAGAAAGTGCGACTCCCAGCTGGTGGTAAACCAAGTGTATGAGATTTCGACACAAAGGAAGAACCCATGAAGCAGTACTTGAACAAGGTTCAAGTGTTACTTGCACAATTCAGAGAATGGTCAATCGTGCACATTCGAGGGAATAAAATGTGGAAGTAGATGCATTGGCTAATTTGGGATAGTCAACGGAGATGAAAGGATCTGATTCCGGTTAGATCGTGCAATTGTTGCATTCGGTGTCGGATGTGGATAGCTACTGCGAAGTAGATTCGACCAACTTACTTTGGAGCTGGAGGAATGAGTTCATTGAATATCTCAGACATGGTAAATTACCTGAAGGCTCAAAGGCGTACCGGGCACTACGGAACAAGGCAGCTTGCTATTGCCTCGTTGATGGGCAGTTATACAAGAGATCGTTCCAAGGACTACTGGCTTGATGTCTGGGGGCCTCAAAGGTGGACTATGTGATGAGAAAAGTCCACGAGGGATTCAACAGAAACCATTTTGGTGCAGACTCGTTATCTCTCAAGTCGGTCAAGGCCGAATATTGTTAGCCCCGGATAGAACATGATGCAAAGGCATCCGTACAAATATGCAACAAATGTCAGCGTCATGCACAGTTAGTACATCAACCAACAACCAATAGAACTTGTGCATTCGGTGGTGTCTCCATGCCTATTTATGAAATGGGGGATGAACATAGTCGGACCTTTACCGCTGAGCCCCGAAAAGGTATGATTACTCTTAGTTTTATCTCATTATTTTACTAAATGGGTTGAAGCAGGTCTTTACCAAAAGATCAGAGAACACGAAATGGTTGACTTCATATGGGACCACATAATCTGCCGATTTAGAATACCGAAGGAAATCACTTGTGACAATGGGCCGTAGTTCGTAGATTCAAAGTTCTTGGAAGGGTTAAAGTTAAAAAGATTTAATTCTTCACCATGCCACCCGAATGCTAATGGCAAGCAGATTCAACCAATAAGATAATCATTCAAAATCTTAAGTAGAAGTTAGAAGATGCCAAGGTAAAGTGGCCAGACGAGCTACCAGGGGTGTTGTGGGCATATCAAATCACGACAAAGTCGAGCACGGGAGAAACTCTATTTTCTCTCATACACGGCTCGGAGTCTCTAATTTTGGTGGATGGGGGAGCCGGCTTTGAGGTTTTTCTTGAGCAAACGAAGAAGCAAAAAATGAAGCACTACTGGTGAAGCTAGACTTGCTTGAGGAACACTGGGACCTGGCATATGTAAGGATGGTGGCACAAAAGCAAAGGATGGAAATGTATTATAATCATAGGATGGATCTCCGTTATTTCAAAACGGGGGATTTGGTTTTGAGGAAGGCTACTCAGAGCACTCGGGAAGTCATACCAAAAGGCTGGGACCAACGTGGGAAGGTCCTTACCGGGTTTCAGCTATCACCGGTAAAGGATTATATGAATTGAAAAATCAAGATGGGATCAAATTTCCCGGCAATTGGAACATGATGCACCTCAAATGGTATTATTGCTAAAGATTCCTACCGATACTGAATGTATGTGCTGCACTCATTTTTCCTTCGACCAGTTTTTGTCCCGATAGGATTTATCTGGCAAAGGTTTTTAATGAGCCGGCAATGTAAAGCATACTACGAAGAGAGGATCATCGGCAAAGACAAGACCTTTAAATATCAAGGCACTAAAGCTCTCACACCGATGGGATTGACGAATACGAGCTCGTGTGGTAAACATCTTATGGATGGTTAAATAATCTTTGGTTCGATGGCAAGCCTCACCTTCCATTATTCAAAAAGATTATTCAACCGCTCATAAGTTGTCTCCACCGATGAAGCAATAGTATGAATACAAGACTTTTAGTAATTGAATCCTCTTACTTAACATTCGAACATTGGGGGGAGGGAAGAATGCATGATACTGCACCAAGAGCGCCACAAAAACCGAGGACTATAAGAACCGGGATCAATAAGGACTGGGGACTACATGATCAGCCCAAGAGTGCCACAAAAATTGAGAACTATAAGAACCGGCATCAATGTATTATCAGAACCAGGGACTGCAGGATCAACCCCGTAAAAATAAGTTGTACGAGTTAGCCACATGCATTGGCAAATTTATTTACTTAAAAAAGTGAATGCTTATGTGAATGTACTCTAAAGATAGAAGGAAATAAATAAAAGTCCTTTTTATTCTTGTATTATTTCTTTTCCAAATAATAAGTTGATTTATTTTTTCATTTGAGAGTTAACAAAAACATCAAATGTTTGTGCCGTAATAAATAGGAGACGTTTTCTTCAAGAGCACCGTAGAAATAAGAGCCATCTCTTATGAAACCCTCATAGTAAAGGGTAGATTCCGAAAGTGTTTATACCCAGAATCGGAAGTAATCAGATGAAAAAACATATCTGAAGCTTTATCACTAAACATAAAAAGATAATTACAAAAGGAAAGAAAAAATTATACATTATTCTTTGTTGTTGGAGCCCGAAGGGGGGAAGGATCTTCATTCTCCCTGGTGGAAGGAGGTTGTTCCCCTGTCGGCTCGAGTCCCTTATCCTCTTTGGTATCCCCTTCGATTCCCAAATACTCTAAACTAGTATTCGAGGAGTCAATTGTAGCGGGCCGAGCAGGAAGATTTTCACGAGCAATTAACTCCAGTCCCCGAGCTTTGGCAATACGATCAACAATATCAACAATGTCCACTTTGGCCTCCTTCAAAGCATTCCTCATCATATGGTATATAGCATAAGTCTTCTTGATTTTGAAGTTTTGCTCGAAGTTTGTCAATTTCAGCTTGGAGCCTTCTCTTTCAGCCTTTATTGCACTGAGTCGGGAACCCAGATCAACATTGGTAGTCGAGTGAAGCCGGTTTTGCTCCATGACCTTTTTGAGCCTCCCATCTATTTTGGCCCTCTTTTCTTAGGAAACATTGGCCTCCTTGGTTTTGGAGCATAAGTTCGCCTTCAAATTATTAATTTTCTCCTCAAAGGTAGACTCGCGCTCGGCAACGGTGATTACAACTTCCTGGATTTTGACCCACTTAGCCTTGGCCTCTTTGAGATATTTGTTCAATTGGGTAGCTTCTTGGTTGTGGGCCATTTTAACTTGCTCGATTTGCTGTAACCGAGCCTCAAGCTTATCCGTTTGTGCAACTTTTGCCTCCAACACTAGGTAGCTAATTCCTTTCAGCCAAAAGGCCGCTAGGAAGAAAGTTCTTGTTTACCCAGGATCAACCTTTGTAGACCCTCAGAAGCAAGTAGGTTGGCCTAAAAAAAGACAGAGTTGAGGTTATCATGGCAACATGTGAAAATAAAAGAAGATAGAAGGAAGTTAGGATGATACCTGCGTCGAACAGTGCAAGCTGTTATTTATCAGGCACTCCCCAGAAAGGGAACCATCTTCTTCCAATCCTTTGGCGAAGCCAGTGACTTCATATAATTGGTGAGCTCCACCGACTTGGAGAGGACGTGGCACTCCTTTAAAATCGAAGAGTGGTGCTTCGCCTTCCTTGGGGATCTTGAGAAGGTATAGCATAAGGGTTCCCCAAGTTCCCATGGTTAGGAGACCGTGGAGGAGAAACATCCCTTCTTGTTCAGTTGATGCCGGTGGAGGTGATGCAGTTGGTTCTGGTGGAGAAGAATCAGCTGGTGTCGATGGGTATGTAGTTATCAGTGTAGAATGAGAAGTAGCAATTATGGCAAAAGAAATGATGGTTGTTGCTTGCTCAGATGTTGAGGGCAGAAGAAGCTCGGAAGCCGAACTCCTTAGACTAGAGGTAGCAACAGGGGTCGAAAAGGGAGAATCAACATTCTCAACCAAGTCCATTTCACCCGAGAGCGCTTGAATTTCTGCTGCTGGTGGATTTTGAAGCTCCCCTGGCGGAGCATCCCGTTGAGTTGACAAGATCCTTTTCTCCTTTGAAGGGAAGCCTCTTCATCACTAGATAGCTTTCCCTTCGTCAACGAGGACCACTATGGCTATCTCGGTTGGTGCATTTTTTTTACCCTCTTCTCTTGAGTCCTATTCGAAGAGGAATGTCTCCTATTCAGTTTCTTATTCTTGAACTAGGACTGGGGACTCTGAGAAGAGGTATCCTCACAGGAGGATCGAACGGATCCACGAGCTCTGCTCTGGTCAAGGGAATTTTGCAACACCCTCCTGGCCTCCTCGAGGTCATTTAGATCATTGACATCAAGGCAGATGACGGAAACCCTCGGGAGCCCTACACATGCAAAAATGTGGTTAAGTAAAATTCTCTTAAATTATTGAGATTAAAAAAAGGAATTTTCATTAACAATTAGAGGTTTAGACTTAGCGTCAACCTCTTTGGCTTTGTTCTTCTTCGGGCCTCCACCGAAGAGAAGACTTATGTTTCCGAGATGTTCTTAATAAGGAAGTTGAATGTTGTAAAAAAAACTCTAAGGAAATTCAGAAAAGGGAGCAAAGATTATAAAAGTAGTGAAAGTGGAGAAGTGAAAATGATGAGTAGCAAAGAAGTTATAGATGGCAAAAATCAGCAAAAATACTTACTGAATCACGAGAAAACACGTGTTCGGAGTATTAAATGCGAAAGACGTGCATCTCTTCAAATGTCAGATACCGTTCAGGAACTTTTCCGCCAAGAAAGGAATACACGTTACTTCCCGGTAACACTGAGGTGCATCACCAGAAAGTTTGGTGACTATTTGTATGGGATGAAATTGGTTGATAACAAGTGGCTAAATAGCAAGGTGACACGCGGAACCGGGAACACACATAAGTTGAGACGATGAATAATCGGCATCGATTACTAAGTGTATAACCGGTACAATATGGATCCCGAATGAAGCATAATCGTTGGTAAAGACTTAAAGGCTTGACAGTGGATAACATTTAATGATCAGCCATTACAGAGAATATCTGCATTTAAAGCTAGTCGTTAAGCACAAATCAATGATATTTTTATTCTCATCCAAGATGAGCTTGATTTTAGGATCATGTTCCCCTAAAGATAGATAAATATCATATTGACAACTCTTGTATGGACATGAAACATTCTATGCAAAAAAGCTATAGCATACTGTTTTACGCTCAATCTAAAGAATTTTGTCATTGCTTTACCGTTGTTACTGTTCTTGCTCTAGGAAAGACCGAACTCAGAATTAGGCTTGCTATTTTCTTTATTTTCAATTGCTAATCTTATTTTTGTCCTTATTTCTTTATCATTCTCAGTTCAAATCGGTCCATTCGTCTATAAATCACATTATAAATTCAACTGTATTATTTTACGAGTAAACACTAGCAGTAAATGAAATGAAAGAAAAATCATAAAAATCAAGGTTTAATTTTACAAACTCTTTTCTTCAGGTTAACTTCAAATTCACTTTTATACAACTTTGACTGAAAAATTACTCAAGCACACTATTAAGTCTCGACAAAGGCCATCTTTGAATGATACTATGCACACTCCAAATGACATTTCCATAAAAAGGAGTACCAAAGGAAAAATAAGGTAAAATATGCAAAACTGAAATTTCAAATTGAGGGAATCATACAAAAATAGCGGATTAGATTCACTGTTATCTTCTCTAATCGGTATATAGGTCTTATACTGATTACACATAATTATTGAAGTTTTCACATATACGAGGAATTATTTTTCGCAAAGAATTTCCAAAAGTCATGTTACTGACCTACAAGTTAAAAACTCATGCGGTGATGTTTATGGTTGTGAAGTTTGAACTCTGACCATTAAAGGGTTCTACAACTATGTTCTACAACAAAAGTTGCAGAACTAGGAGGTACAAAAGCTACATTGCCGAGTCCGTGCTTGGCATGGGCATGCCTCCAAGTACTGGAGAACCGCCAAGATTACCATTCTCTTTTGGGCAACAACAAGAACAATAACAATCTAAATCCAATGTAATTTCACTAGTATGATCTAAGGAGGATAGTGTGTACGCAGCCTTACCCCTACCTTAAAAAGGTAGAGAGACTATCCAATAGACCCTTGGCTCAAGGAAAGATGAAATTACCATTCTCTTTTGGAGCATGAAACAATCGATGTAGCATTTTTTATTTTTTATTTTTAAATTAAGAGCCAATCACCCAGATTTCACCTTCTCTGGTGTTGGGGGGTTTGGCTAGATCCCTACCTTGTCCATTATATAAACAAAAAGTACAACCGAGGGGGACATAAAACCTTACCTCTTGGATGTCTTTTCTACTATGAGAGAGGAAGAGTCTATGCGCAAAAATACATTATTAGACCATTTCCTCTCAATATACACAGTGTTAACTTACAAAAAAATGATTTTTTATATCTAATTAAAAAAGAAGGAACCTGTCACATATCCATGAAGAAAGGCCCCTTGGAAGCTCTTGGAACTTGCTGGAAATCAGTGTGAATGATGCGTTCAGTGGATGTAGTAGCCTCCTTACCAAACTAATCTTCCACCTGATTTGCTTCGCGAAAGCAATGGTTGACAGATGCATTGTTCTTTTCCATAATATCAATGAGTTCTTCAACCTCTTTTCTTAACGATGTAGCATCGTTTAGACGTTCAAACAGTCTATGTATCATTGTTTAGACATTCAAACAGTCTATAAACATTGCTACGGGAGAGTCTCCTTCAGGCTATCGGGGCCTTGTGGTCTAAAATCAGGAAAGCATTTGAAGTGTTAGGTGTTTGTCAAGATTTTATTACTGTAATCGGTTTTCCTATCTCATGAAGTAAAGGACAACATATTTACCATAATTGGGTTTTTCTTTTCCTAGAAGGAAAATATAATTCTTCCATATTTGGCTAGTACCTTTTCTCGTAGGAAAAGGTTTGGAGTTCTATAAATTGAGGATCCTTCCTTCTCATTCAGTAGCTTCCACAATGTGGCCATATGGGGTTTGAGAGTCTTGCTTAGGGGGAGAACTTTACGGGACAATTGTTAGAGTGTCACTTGTGTTTGCCTCTTTGTGAGGTTGTTCTCTCGATATTTTGTACTCTCTTTTATATAGTGGATTTTTCATCTCCATTTGTAGATGTAGGTCAATTGACCGAACCACGTTAAATATTTGTGTCTCTTGTGGTGTTTCTCTTTTATTGTCTGATTTATCATCGTTTAAGGTTTTCTTTGCTAGCTTCCGCATGACACTTGATTTTTTCCGGTCCTAACAAGTGGTATCAGAGCAAGGTTCAAGACAAGTTCATCTTGGCGGGTTTAGTTCTAGCTGCAACATATTTGACTATAATCGTGTTTTTTTGTTTGAGAAATTCGACTGGTGTGCTACGCACGTTGAGACAAACTTCATGGTGGAGATTTGGAGATGCGACCTGTTGAAGGCTATGTGAAGAAGGTGGATCAAGTTCATTCTGTCAGAAAAATTCAGGCCAAGGGGGAGAATTATTAGGTGTTTGTCCAGATTTTCTTACCATAATTGGGTTTTCTTTTCCTTGAAGAAAAATATAATTCTTCCATATTTAGCTAGTCCCTTTTCTTGTAGGAAAAGGTTTAGGGTTCTATAAATTGAGGATCCTTCCTTCTCATTCAGTAGCATCCATAATGTTGCCATATGGAGTTTGAGAGTCTTTTTTAGGGGGAGAACTTTACGGGACATGTGTTAGAGTGTCACTTGTGTTTTCCTCTTCATGAGGTTGTTCTCTTGATATTTTGTACTCTCTTTTATATAGTGAATTGCTTATCTCCATTTGTGGACATAGGTCAATTGACCGAACCATGTTAAATGTTTGTGTCTCTTGTGGTATTTCTCTTTTATTGTCTGATTTATCGTCGTTAAAGGTTTATTTTGCTAGCTTCCGCATACACCTGATTTTTATTCCGACAAGCCAACTTCAAATCACATTTTCTGATTCGTTAACCATTGGATCGGGTGAAAATATTGATTGAGTGTTTGTAACCTCTTGGTCTTTGCTTTGAACGGTGAAGATTGGATTTAGAGGCCTGTAGCATCTAATTTTGAGCCTCGAACAGTAGCTTCATCTTTGTGGATTCTCTTCTTTCTTCAATTGATTAGTTGTTGCTATTGTTGCTCCGTGTTTGGAACTTGTTATGTAGCCAATTTGGAGAACTTTTGTAACCCTCTTATTGTTATAGTGGATATTTTTGGATCTTTGTGATCTCGTGGTTTTTTCCTTCAATTTGAAAGGTTTTCCACGTTAAAATTTGGTGTTCTTTATCTTCTTTATTTTCATGTTTGCCTCTTCCTCAAACATAACAGTGGTATCAGAGCCTTGGTTATTTATCCGGGTTGTTACGGAATGGAGGAAAATATGAGCAAGATGGTATGTTTAAGTGGAAGAAATTATAATGTTTGGAGAAGCAAGATGAAAGACTTGTTGTTCGTGAAGAAGATGCATCTACCCATTTTTGTAGCTCATCAACCCGAGAGTATATCTAATAAAGAATGGGATTTTGAGCACCATCAAATATATGGATATATACAACAATGGGTTGAAGATAATGTTTGCAACCATATTGTGAATGAGCTATATGCGAGACCATTGTGAAAAAAGCTAGAGACTCATTATGCTTCAAAAATTGGGAACAACAAGTTGTTCCTGCTAAAGCAATTGATGACCTTTAAATACAAGGAAGGCGGCCCTATCCTTGATCATATAAATGATTTTCAGGGAGTCCTTGATCAGCTGTCTGGAATGGGAGTTAATTTTGATTATGAGATACAAGGACTTTAACTTCTTAATACTTTACCAGACTCTTGGGAAATGCTTCGTGTTTCGTTGACAAATTCAGCTCCTGGAGGTAAAGTGACCATGGAATATTCCAAGAGTGGTGTGTTGAACGAGTAAGTAAGAAGAAAATCTCAGGGTTCGTCCTCACAAACAGATATCTTGGTTACAGAAGACCGGGGAAGAGATAGAATAAGAGGCTCAAGGAATAGAGGTGAAAGTAGAAGTAAGTCAAGGTCCAAATACTATAATATTACATGCAACCACTATGGCAAGAAAGAACACATCAAAAGGTTTTGCCGCAAGTTGAATCAAGACATTAGAGAAGGAAAGAAAGCTGAAAATAACGAGAACAATGTTGGTTATAGAAGCAGATATCTTGGTTACAGAAGACCAGGGGAGAGATAGAATAAGAGTCTCAAGGAATAGAGGTAATAATAGAAGTAAGTCAAGGAGAAAATCTCAGGGTTCTTCCTCACAAGCAGGTATCTTAGTTACAAAAGACCGGGGGAGATATAGAACAAGAGGCTCAATTAATAGAGGTAAAAGTAGAAGTAAGTCAAGGTCCAAATACTATAATATTACATGCAACCACTGTGGCAAGAAAGGACACATCAAAATGTTTTGCCGCAAGTTGAATCAAGACATTAGAGAAGGAAAGAAAGCTGAAAATAACGAGAATAATGTTGTTGTTATTGTTCGAGATGACCTTCTTTTTTCTTATAATGAAATTGTCATCAATTTGGTATCCCATGAGACGAGTTGGATAGTATATTCTGGAGCTACCTCACATGTTATGCCAAGAAAAGATTTTTTCTCATCTTATACTCTTGTTGATTCTGGAGTGTTAAAGATGGGCAATGCCAGTGAAGTTAAGGTGTTTGGTGTTGGCACAGTTTGTTTGAAAACTAATAATGGTTCAGCGTAGTTCTTCATGATGTCAAGCATGCTCCGGACGTTCCTTTCAATTTGATCTCTACGGGAAGATTAGACGATGAAAGTTACCATAATGCCCTCTTTAATGGCCAATGGAAGCTCACCAAGGGCTCGTTAGTAGTGGCTCGAGGAGTCAAGTCTAGTCAATTATATGTGACACAAGGCTCTATTCTTAATGACTCCCTAAATCTGATGGAAAGTGACACTTTATCAGAATTATAGCATAGAAGATTGAGTTATATGAGTGAGAGGGGGATTACGTGTTTGGCTAAGAAAAGTTTGCTTTTTGGAGTGAAAAAAGTGAAGCTGAAAAGGTGTATCCATTATTTAGTTGGGAAACAGAAAAGGGTTTCCTTTCATAGCCATCCTCCCTCAAGAAAGCCCGATTTATTGGAGCTAATACTCTCTGATTTGTGTGGTCCTTTTAAAGTAAATTCAAAAGGTGGTGCACTTTAATTTGTGACCTTCTTTGATGATCATTCTCGTAAGCTCTGGATGTATCCTTTGAAATCTAAAGATCAAGCACTTGACGTGTTTAAGGAATTTCAGGCCTTAGCTAAGAGACAGATGTCGAACAAATTAAAATGTATTCGCACAGACAATGGTGGTGAATATTGTGGTCCTTTTGATAACTATTGCAAGGAACAGGGAATTCATCATCAGAAAACTCCACCCAAGACGCCTCAATTGAATGGTTTGACAAAGAGGATGAATAGAACTATATTTGAAAGAGTTAGATGCATGCTTTAAGAGGCTAAACTTCCAAATACATTTTGGGCGAAAGCACTTAACACTGTTGCCTATGTTATCAATTTGTCTCCTGCTGTTCCTTTGGATGATGATGTCCCATACAGAGTTTGGTTTGCCAAAGATGTTTCTTATGATCACCTAAGAGTTTTTGGGTGTAAAGTTTGTGTGCATATTCCTAAAGATGAGAGATTAAAACTAGATGTCAAAACTAAGCATGCAGCTTTATCGGTTATGGTCAACATGAATTTGGGTATCATTTTTATGATCTAGTTGACAATAAACTTATTAGAAGTCGTGATGTAATATTCTTTTAAGACCTGACTATTGAAGATATTGACAAAGCTGAGAAGATATATTCTTAGAGTAATGAGAGCTTAGTTGATAATGATCCAATTTCTATTGCTAAGGCACCTATTGCACATGAAGGAACCCAAGACAATGATGGAGATAGTGATCAAGATCAAAATGATCATCATGGTATATATGTTATAAATGCTTCAGTTGATGATGTTGTAGTTGATCAACAACCAATTCCTGCTCAGGTAACTACTTTGAATCCTCCTGATGAGTATGTACTTTTGACTGATATGGGAGAACTTGAGAATTATGATGAAGCCATGCAAGATACTCATAAAGATCAGTGGATTGAAGCCATGGAAGATTAGATGAAGTCATTCCATGAGAATGGCACATATGAGTTAGTGAAATTGCCAAAAGGTAACAAAGCTTTATCTAACAAATAGATATTCAGAATAAAGCAAGATAACCTTACCTCTACGCCTAGATACAAGGTGAGATTAGTTGTTAAAGGTATTGGCCAGAAGAAGGTAGTTGACTTTGATGAAATTTCCTCCCCTGTTGTGAAGATGTTTTCTATTCGTGTGGTTCTAGGCTTAGCCGCAAGTCTAAATTTTGAAGTTGAGCAGATGGATGTTAAGACGACTTTAAGAGAAAGCACCACTCATGATCTATAAATAGGACAACCTTGGAGAATTGTTCTATGCTCATTGATACAAGTCTTTGAAAGACTTAAGCACATAAGAGTGGTTTTTAAGTGTGATGACCCGAAAGGTCATCATTTGTTTTAGAAATAAATGTTATGTTCTGAGGCCTAAAAACCTCCTATTTGTCTCACCTCGATTTGCGTGCAGAGTCCGGGCGTGTATCCGGAAAGCCATTTTGTGAAAATATGTGAAAAATGGTAAATTTTGCTTTTAAAATAAATTTGAATTAACTTCAGTAAATATTTTGGATAAACGGACTCGGACCCGTGATTCAACGGCCCCGGAGGGTCCGTAGAAAAATATGGGACTAAGGCGTATGCCCGAAATCAAATTCCGAAGTCCCAAGCCCGAGAAATGAATTTTGTAAAGAAAATTATTTTTTGGAATATATATGAGTTTTTGGAAATTTGAATATTTTTGAAATTGATAGTATCGGGTCTGTATCTTGGTTCCCGAGTCCAGTACATGTCTTATATGGCGTTTAGATTAAGCCAGTAAAATTTGGTAAGAAACGGACTTGAAATGACGTGAATCAGACCCTCGGTTGTGAAAATTTTAAACTTAATTGTTCTTGAAATTTTTCTTTGATTTTGATGCTAAATTCATTGTTAAGAGTGTTAATTTGGCGATTTGATTGCACAAATAAGTCCATATGATATTTTTGGGTTAGTATGCATGTTTGGTTTTGGAGCCCCGAGGGTTCATGTGAGTTTCGAATAGGCCATGGGATGTTTTGACACTTAGAAAAGTTGCAGTCGCGAACGCGAAGGGCAAGTCAGGCTGAAAGAATTTTCCTTCTACGCGAACGCGTGAAACAGGTCGCGAACGCGAAGCCTTGGGGGTGCTACCCTTCTCGAACGCGAACATGCTATCGCGAACGCGAAGGCCTTTGGGTCGGTGCAGGGGGAAAGGGATTTTATTCTACGCGAACGCGGGCACTTGTCACGACCCGGATTTCCCACCCTCGGGAGTCGTGATGGCGCCTACTGATAAGAGCTAGGGAAGACAACCCTTAACCACTTTTATCATTAATCAATTTACTTCTTTTTAACAATTATCTATAATATCGTGAAAACATCGGAATAATGTAAATAAGTGGAAGTCTTAAATTAAGGAATCTGAACAACAATGCGGAAAGTCAACATAAGCCTCTACACAAGAACTGGTGTCACATACTCACAAACTACTAAGAGTGCTAAATACAACCGTTGGAAAAAAGATATATCTGTTTGTCTCGAAATACATGAGATAACATAGTGAAATAAATATAGAAGAGACGATGGGCCTGCGGACGCCTGCAAGGCTACCTCGGTGTCTCGCTGGTCTGAATGCTAACACCTGCGCTACTGCTGCTGCTGTCCGAAACCTGGATCTGTGCAAAAGAGCATAGAGTGTAGTATCAGCACAACCGACCCCATGTGCTGGTAAGTGTCTGGCCTAACCCCGGCGAGGTAGTGACGAGGCTAGGACTAGACTCTAAATAAACCTGTGCAATTATATAATATATGGCGGAGAATAAACAAGAATAAGCAATTTAAATGGGAGGGGGGGTACATGCTTCGGGGAAACATATCAAATCCAACAGAAACTTAAGAGAAATACGAAAGGACAGTTTAAATCTACAACAATGCCAATCTAATACTGTTGCGGCGCGCAAACCGATCCAATATAATATATGTTGCGGCGTGCAACCCGATCCATATATATATAATATTTGTTGCGGCGTGCAACCCGATCCAAATATATTTAATAATTTGTTGCAACGTGCAACCCGATCCAAATATATAATAATTGTTGCGGCGTGCAACCCGATCCAAATATATTTAATAATTGTTGCGGCGTGCAACCCGATCCAAATATATTTAATAATTGTTTCGGCATGTAACCCGATCCAAATATTTAATAATTGTTGCGGCGTGCAACCCGATCCAAATATATTAAATAATTATTGTTGCGTGCAACCCGATCCAATTATGTTTAATAATTGTCATAACAACTGTCCCGGCACGAAAGAAAATAGCTATAACCAATTCTTAATCCAACATTTAATCATTTCATCTATTACCAATACTCAACTTAGTAATTTTCACGAAAAATGACTCAATCCTTTTTCCAATATCAAGAATCATCGATTAAATATAACAATTTCAATTTAAGAATCACGGTCATGCTCGACACCAACGTATATATACTCGTCACCATGCCTATACGTCATACTCAACAAGAAGCAATTAGCAAATAGGGCGCAACTCCTAATCCCTCAAGCTAAGGTTAGACCGAACACTTACCTCGAATTTCCACGACCAACTCAATCTTCGAATACCGCCTTTCCTTTCGAATTTGGCTCCAATACAATAGTATCTACACATAATTGATTTATAACATAAATAATTTCTAAACAATACGAACTCAATGCTTAATAAATCATTCTTTCCAAAAATCCAAAAATCAACCCCGGGCCCGCTTGGTCGAAATTCGAGGTTCGGACCAAATAAAATTCACACATTCACCCACGAGTCCGAATATATAATTTGTTCTAGAATCCGACCCCAAAACGAGGTCTAAATCACAATTAAATTGAAAAGCCCTAACTCTACCCAATCCCTACTTTTCTACCCTTAGATCACATAGTTTAGGCCTAAGAATTCAATAGATGTTGATGGAAGTGAAAAGGACGAGTTAAAAATTACTAACCCAAGAGTTAATGGTGGAAGGAATCTTCAATGGTCGCCCTAGAACATTTGGAGAAGAAAGAGTTTGAGAAGTGTTATGAAAATCCCGTTTGCATTCTGTTTTGGGTCTTTAAAAGCACTAGGCGAAATTGCCCTATGCGATCGCGGACAAAGGCATGCGATCGCATAGAGTAAATGTGACTGAGCTCTGCGATCGCAGGCAAGGCTATGCGATCGCGTATAAGGAAATGAATGAGGGGGGCTAACACATTGCGATCGCGTACTGAGTCTTGCGAACGCATAGAAGAAATAGGTTGGGCACTATGATCCTGAATAGAACTATGCAATCGCATAGAGGAAAATATAGGACCTCTCAGACTTAGCACTATGCGATAGCATAAAACAAAACTGAACCCCTGAGAATTACTCTATGCGATCGCAGCCTATCTTATGTGATCGCATAGAAGGAAATCACTGGATACCAGAACTGCAGAAAAACCAGATTTCTTTCAAGTCTAAAACACCCCGACACCTATCCAAAACATCACCCGGGCCCTCGCGACTCCTAACCAAACATACACACGACCTCGAAAACATCCTACGGACTTATTCGTGCGATAAAATTGTCAAAATAACATCATTATCAACAAATTAAACCTCAAAATCCATGATTTCTTCCAAATTTCATAAAACATCAAATTTTCTATTTTAAGTCCGAAACACGTCAAACGATGGCCGTTTTCAACCAAATTTTACAAAAAGTGCTTAAACCATATATAAGACCTATACCGGGTGCCGGAACCAAAATACGGGCCTGATACCCTAGCTTTTTAATCAGATTTCATTTCCAATTTCCTTAAATATTTTCAGAAAATAATTTTACTCAAAAATTCATTTCTCGAGCTTGGGACCTCGGAATTTCATTCCGCACATATGCCCAAGTCCCATATTTTCCTACGGACCCTTCTGGACTGTCAAATCATGGGTCTGGATCCGTTTACCAAAAATATTGACATAAGTCAAATTTATTCATTTTAACTTCAAAATTTAGCATTAGTTTCACAGAATTTCATATTAGACTTCCCGGCTACGCGCCCGGACTATGCATGCAAATCGAGGTGACTCTAAATGAGGTTTTCAAGGCCTCGGAGTCATAGAATTCAATTTGAAACAAGTATGATGACCGTTTGGGTCATCACATTCTCCACCTCTAAAACAACCGTTCGTCCTCGAACGGACAAAAGAAAAAAGTACTTGAGTCGGGGAAAAGATGACGATAACGGCTCTGCATATCAAAGTCGGACTCCCAGGTCGATGCCTCAGGAGGCTGTCCACTCCACTGAACACGAACAGAATGGAAACTCTTGGATCTCAACTGACAAACCTGCTGATCTAGAATAGCTACCGGCTCATCCTCATAAGACAAGTCCTTGTCCAACTGGACAGTACTAAAATCTAACACATGGGTTGGGTCACCATTATACCTCTGAAGCATGGACACGTGAAACACTGGATGCACGGCTTAAGCTCGGTGGCAAAGCAAGTCTATAAGCCACCTCTCACACACGATCAAGAATCTCAAACGGACCAATGAACCTAGGGCTAAGCTTGCCCTTCTTCCCAAATCTCATCACGCCTTTCATAGGCAACACCCGGAGCAATACCCGCTCACCAACCATAAAAGCCACATCTCAAACCTTGCGGTCTGCATAGCTCTTTTGCCTGGACTGAGCTGAACGAAGCCTATCCTGAATGATCTTGACCTTGTCCAAGGCCTCTTGAACCAAATCCGTACCCAACAATCGAGCCTCTCCCGGCTCAAACCATCCGACCGGAGATCGACATCGCCTACCATATAAAGCCTCATAAGGAGCCATCTGAATGCTCGACTGGTAGCTGTTGTTGTAGGCAAACTCTGCTAAGGGCAAAAACTTATCCCACGACCCTCCAAAGTCAATAACACAAGCTCGAAGCATATCCTCTAAAATCTAAATAGTCTGCTCGGACTGACCTCCGTCTGGGGATGAAATGTTGTGCTCAACTCAACCCGTGTGCCTAACTCTCATTGAACTGCTCTCCAGAAGCTCGAGGTAAACTGCGTACCCCGGTCCGAAATGATAGATACTGGCACACCATGAAGGCGACAATCTCCCGAATATAGATTTCAGCTAACCTCTCGGATGAATAGGAGACTTCCACTGGAATAAAATGCGCTAACTTAGTCAGCCTATCAACAATGACCCAGACTACGTCGAACTTCTTCCGAGTCAATGAAAGTCCAGTAACGAAGTCCATAATGATCCGCTCCCACTTCCACTCGGGAAGCTCAAACCTCTGAAATAAACCACTAGGCCTTTGATGCTCATACTTAACCTGCTGACAATTCAAACAATGAGCCATATATGCTACAATATCCTTCTTCATTCTACGCCACCAATAATGCTGCCGCAAATCCTGATACATCTTCGCGGCGCCCAGATGAATAGAGTACCGGGAACTATGGGCCTCCTCCAATATCAACTCTCGAAGCTCGTCCACATTGGGCACACAAACTCGCCCCTACAATCTCAAGACTCCATCAACATCTAATGTAATCTGCTTGGCACCTCCTCGCTGCACCGTGTCTCTAAGGACACACAAATGGGGATCATCGAACTGCCGATCACGGATATGCTCCAATAGTGAAGAACGAGCGACCGTGCAAGATAACACACGATTGGGCTAAGAAACGTACAGTCTCACGAACTGATTGGCTAAAGCCTGAACATCCAAAGCAAACGGCCTCTGACTGACCGGAATATTAGCAAGACTGCCCATACTGGCTGACTTCCTACTCAAAGCATCGGCCACCACATTGGCCTTCCCCAGGTGATATAAAATAGTGATATCATAATCCTTCAACAACTCCAACCACCTCCTCTGCCTCAAATTCAACTCCTTTTGCTTGAACAAATACTGAAGACTCTTATGATCAGTGAACACCTCACACGCCACGCCATACAAATAGTGCCTCCAAATCTTTAATGTGTGAACAATGGATGCCAACTCTAAATCATGCACTGGATAGTTCTTCTCATGAATCTTCAACTGTCTCGAAGCATAGGCAATGACCTTGCCATCCTGCATCAACACTGCACCAAGCCCAATACGGGAAGCATCACAATAAACTGTATAGGGCCCTGAACCTGTGGGCAAAACCAACACCGTGCCGTAGTCAGAGCTGTCTTGAGTTTCTAAAAGCTCTCCTTGCACTCATCCGACCATCCGAACTGGGCACCCTTATGGGTCAATCTGGTCATCGGGGCTGCAATAGATGAAAACCCCTCCACGAACCGCTATAGTAGCCTGCCAACCCCAATAAACTCTGAATCTCTGTCTAGGCCAGTTCTTGACTGCCTCTATCTTCTTTGGGTCCACCTGAATTCCCTATGTTGATACAACATGACCCAGAAATGCAACTGAACTCAACTAGAACTCACACTTTGAAAACTTAGCATATAACTGACTATCCTTCAGAGTCTGAAGAACCACTCTGAGATGCTGCTCATGCTCCTCCTTACTGCAGGAGTATATTAGAATATCATCAATGAAAATTATCACGAATGAATCCAAAAAAGGACTGAGCACTCGGTTCATCAAGTCCATGAAGGCTGCTGGGGCATTTGTCAACCCGAAAGACATAACCAAGAACTCATAATACCCGCACCGAGTGCGGAACACCATCTTAGGGACATCGGATGCCCTAATCCTCAACTGATGGTAGCCAGATCTCAAGTCTATCTTTGATAACACCTTGGCACCCTAAAGCTGATCGAACAAATCATCAATCATCGGCAGTGGATACTTATTCTTGATTGTAACCTTGTTCAATTATCGGTAATCAATGCACACTCTCATCTACCATCCTTTTTCTTTACAAACAACACTGGTGCACCCCAAGGTGAAATGTTGGGTCTAATGAAAGCCTTCTCAAGTAAGTCTTGCAATTGATCCTTCAACTCTTTCAACTCAGGTGGGACCATGCGATACAGCGGAATAGAAATGGGCTGAGTGCCTGGAGCCACATCAATGCAAAAGTCAATATCCCTATCGGGCGGCACACCTGGCAGGTCTGAACGGAATATCTCGGGAAACTCATGGACAACGGGCACAGAATCAATAGAGGGAACCTCAGCACTAGAATCACGAACATATGCTAAATAGGCCAAACACCCCTTATCGACCATACGCCGAGCCTTCACATACAAGATAACACTGCAGGTAGAAGGACCAGGAGTTTCTCTCCACTCTAACTAAGGCAACCCTGGTACGGCTAAAGTCACAGTCTTGGCATGACAGTCCAAGATAGCATGGTATGGTGATAACCAGTCCATCCCCAATATAACATCTAAATCGACCATGTCTAGAAGCAATAAATCTACACGAGTCTCAAGACCCTTAATCACAACTACGCAAGAGCAATGAACTTGATCTACCATAATAGAATCACCCACCGGTGTAGACACATAAACAGGAACACTCAGTGGATCACTAGGTATAACTAGATACGGTGCAAAATAAGATGACACATACGAGTATGTAGACCCTGGATCAAATAACACTGAAGCATATCTGTCACAAACTAGAACAGTACCTGTGATAACCCCATCTGAAGACTCAGCCTCAGGCCTGGCTGGAAGAGCATAAAATCGGGGTTGGGCCCCATCTCCTTGAACTACATCTCTGGGACGGCCTGCTGCTAGCTGGCCTCTACCTGTAGCGGTCTGAGCTCCACCTCTAGTACCTCTACCTCTCTCTCAAGAACGCCTACCCCCATCTCTAGCTGACTGGGCGGTTTGTAGAACACCTGGTGCCTGAACCATTGTACGGGAACCCTGCTACTGCGACTGAGTACCTACCAACCTCGGACAAGTCCTCCGGATATGACCATACTCACCACACTCAAAACATCCCTCTGAATGCTGCTGCCAAGGAAACTGAGACTGACTCTATCGACCTAAATGACCACCTCGAAAACTCTAAAGTGGCGGTGTACTGATAGGAGCGGGTAATGAACTGTATGGATGCTGATCAGAATATCGCATTTGGGAACCACGGCCACCTGAAGCGACGTGAGAAACCTGAAGAGCTGACTGAAAGGGCCTAGGAGGATAACCTCTACCGTATGAATTTCTACCTCCGGACGAGGTACCATCGAATCTACCTGAATGATGGGGTCTCTTGTCTGACCCATGAACTCCTGGAAGGTAATCTCACTCCCAGTATCCTTGACCAATTGAAGATGAATCGGTAGCATAAGTCCCTCAATAAATCTCATCACCCTCTCTCTCTCGGTGGGAAGTATGATAAGAGCATGACGAGCCAAATCAATGAATCTGGTCTCGTATGGGGTGACAGTCATAGAACCCTCCTGGGGACGCTCAAATAGCCTCCGATAGGCCTCTCTCTGAGTAATAGGGAGAAACGTCTCCAGAAATAGCTGCGTAAATTGCTCCCAAGTCAAGGCTGGTGATCCGGTCGGTCTAGCCAAGCAATAATCTTTCCACCAAGTCTTGGCGGATCCAGATAAGCGGAAAGTAGCAAAGTCGACCCCATTTGTCTCAATTATCCCCATGTTCGTAAGAACCTCATGAAAACTATCCAGAAAATCCTAGGAATTCTTGGCAGATGCACCGCTGAAAGTAGTAGGGAAGAGCTTGGTAAACCTATCCAATCTCCAAAAAGCATCGGCAGACATAGCTACTCCATTACCTGCCTGGGCTACCACACCTGGCTGAACTGTTGGAGTCTGAAATTGGGGAGCTAACGGCTCCGGGGTGCGAGTAGTAGGAGTCTGGGATCCTCCACCAGCCTGAGAGATGGCTGGTGCTACAGGAAGCAAACCTGTACTGGTGACACTCTCCATAAGGCCCACTAGACGGACCAGAGCATCCTAAAGAACTGGAGTAGCAATAAACCCCTCTGGGACCTGAGCTGGGCCCACTGGACCTGCAGGGGCCGGAACCTCATTATCAAAGTCAACCTGAGGCCCCGCCGCTGCTGCTGCTGCCCTGGGCTGAGCTCTGTCCCTACCTCAGCCTCTAGCACAGCCTCGGCCTCTGCCCCTTGTGGGAGCTACTGCTGGGGGCTCGTGCTGCTGATCGGTAGATGAGGAAGCGCGTGTTCTCGCCATCTGCGAAAGAACAAATGTGAAGTTTTCCTAACTCTGTAGCCTTTGGGGGATAAATATAGACGTCTCTGTACCAATACCTCAGACTCTACTAAGATTGTCCATGAATTGTGAGACCTATGTAACCTAGAGCTCTGATACCAACTTGTCACGACCCAGATTTCCCACCCTCAAGAGTCATTATGGCGCCTACTGATGAGAGCTAGGCAAGCCAACCGTTAACCACCTTTATCATTAACCAATTTACTTTTTTTTTAACAATTATCAGTAATATGGTGAAAATAGCTGAATAATGTAAATAAGCAAAAGTTTTAAATTAAAGAATCTGAACAACAATGCGGAAAGTCAACATAAGCCTCTACCCAAGAACTAGTGTCACATACTCACGAACTACTAAGAGTGCTAAATACAACCGTTCGAAAGAAGATAAAACTATTTGTCTCGAAATACATGAGATAACAGACTGAAATAAAGATAGAAGAGATGTCGGACCTGCGGACGCCTGCAAGGCTACCTCAGTGTCTCGCTGGTCTGAATGCTAACACCTGCGCTACTGCTGCTACTGTCCGAAACTTAGATTTGTGCAAAAGAGTACAGAGTGTAGTATCAGCACAACCGACCCCATGTGTTGGTAAGTGTCTGGCCTAACCCCGACAAGGTAGTAATGAGGCTAGGACCAGACTCCAGATAAACCTGTGCAATTATATAATATATGACGGAGAATAAACAGGAATAAGCAATTTAAATGGGAGGGGGGTACATGCTTCGGGGAAACATATAAAATCCAACAGAAACATAAGAGAAATACGAAATGACAGTTTAAATCTACAACAATGCCAATCTAATACTGTTGCGGCGCGCAAACCGATCCAATATAATATTTGTTGCGGTGTGCAACCCGATTCATATATATATAATATTTGTCGTGGAGTGCAACCAGATCAAAATATATTTAATAATTTGTTGCGGCGTGCAACCCGATCCAAATATATAATAATTATTGCAGCGTGCAACCCGATCCAAATATATTTAATAATTGTTGCGGCGTGCAACCCAATCCAAATATATTTAATCATTGTTGCGGCGTGCAACCCGATCCAAATATTTATTAATTGTTGCGGCGTGCAACCCGATCCAAATATATTTAATAATTGTTGCGGCATGTAACCCGATCCAAATATATTTAATAATTGTCATAACAACTCTCCCGGCATGAAAGAAAACAGCTATAACCAATTCTTAATCCAACATTTAATCATTTCATCTATTACCAATACTCAACTTAGTAATTTCCACGAAAAACGACTCAATCCTTTTTCCAATATCGAGAATCATCGATTAAATCATCCGTAGTATCATTTTGGAACATAACAATTTCAATTTAAGACTCACGGTCATGCTCGACACCAACGTATATATACTCGTCACCATGCCTATACGCGTACTCAACAAGAAGCAATTAGCAAATAGGGTGCAACTCATAATCCCTCAAGCTAAGGTTAGACCGAACACTTACCTCGAATTTTCACGACCAACTCAATCTTCGAATACCGCCTTTCCTTTCGAATTTGGCTCCAATACAATAGTATCTATTCATAATTGATTTAATAACATCAATAATTGCGAAGCAATGCGAACTCAATGCTTAATAAATCATGCTTTCCAAAAATCCGAAAATCAACCCCGGGCCCGCTTGGTCGAAACCCGAGGTTCAAACCAAAATAAATTCACCCATTCACCCACGAGTCCGAATATATAATTTGTTCTATAATCCGAGCCCAAAACAAAGTCTAAATCACAATTAAATTGAAAAGCCCGAACTCTACCTAATCCTTACTTTTCTACCCTTAGATCACATGGTTTAGGCCTACGAATTCAATAGATGTTGATGGAAAGTGAAAAGGACGAGTTAAAAATTACTAACCCAAGAGTTAATGGTGGTAGGATGCTTCAATGGTCGCCCTAGAACATTTGGACAAGAAAGAGTTTGAGAAGTGTTATGAAAATCCCGTTTGCATTCTGTTTTGGGTCTTTAAAATCACTGGGTGAAATTGCCCTATGCGATCGCGGACAAAGGCATGCGATCGCATAGAGTAAATGTGACTAAGCTCTGTGATTGCGTAGAAGGAAATGAAGGAGGGAGGGACTAACACATTGTGATTGCGGACTGAGTCTTGCGAACACATAGAAGAAATAGGCTGGGCACTACGATCGCGAATAGAACTATGCGATCACATAGAGGAAAATATAGGACCTCTTAGACTTAGCACTACGCGATCGCGGGAGGCACTATGCGATCGCATAGAACAAAACTGAACCCCTGAGAATTACTCTATGCGATCGCGCCCTATGTTATGTGATCGCAAAGAAGGAAATCACGGGACACCAGAACTGCAGAAAAACGATATATCTTTCTAGTCTAAAACACCCCGACACCTATCAGAAACATCACCCCAGCCCTCGGGGCTCCTAACCAAACATACACGCGACCTTGAAAATATCCTACGGATTTATTCGTGCGATCAAATTGCCAAAATAACATCATTATCAACAAATTAAACCTCAAAATTCATGATTTCTTCCAAATTTCATAAAACATCAAATTTTCCATTTTAACTCCGAAACACGTCAAACGATGTCCGTTTTCAACCAAATTTTACAGAAAGTGCTTAAACCATATATAAGACCTGTACCGGGCGCCGGAACCAAAATACGGGCCCGATACCATAGCTTTTTATTCAAATTTCATTTCTAATTCCTTAAATATTTTCACAAAACAATTTTACTCAAAAATTAATTTCTCGGGCTTGCTGGGACCTCGGAATTCGATTCCGGGCATATGCCCAAGTCCTATATTTTCCTATGGACCCTCCGAGACCGTCAAATCACGGGTCCGGATCCATTTACCCAAAATGTTGACTGAAGTCAAATTTATTCATTTTAACATCAAAATTTAGCATTTGTTTCACAGAATTTCATATTTAGACTTTCCGGCTACGCGCTCGGACTACGTACGCAAATCGAGGTGACTCTAAATGAGGTTTTCAAGGCCTCGGAGTCATAGAATTCAATTTGAAACAAGTGATGACCAAGCACTGGCCTGCAAATGCGAAGACTTAAGGAGTTAAAGCTCCGCGAACGTGAAGGCTATTGGGCTTAACCCTTCACGAACACGACAAACCCTTAGCAAAAGCGAAGAAGGCCTGTCCAGTAAATTAAAAACAGTATCAAAAATCAAGATTTAGTCCATAACTTCATATTTTCAAAACTAGAGAGTATTGAGGCGATTTTCAAAGAACAAGTTCTTCCCCAAAGCATCAGTATATGATTCTAAAACTTTTTCTTTCGATTCCCCATTGCATTTCATCAATTTTTATCCAAAAATCTAGGGTTTTTATAGTAGAAAGTAGGAATTTGTGTAGAGTTGGGGCTTTTTTATTAATTGGGATTTTGACCTTGTTTTGGGGTCGGATTTCGAAACTAATTGCATATTTGGGCTCATGGGTTAATGGGTGATCGGGTTTTGGTCTGAACCTCGAGTTTTGACCAAGTGGGTCCGGGGTCGATTTTTGACTTTTTGGGAAAAATGATAGAAAACCTATAATTAAGCATTGGGTATGAATTTTTTTAGCATTTATTGATGTTGTTAAATTAATTTGGACTAGATACAAGTAATTTGGAGGAGAATTCTAAAGTGGTGTGTGAGGCTTGAGTTGGCCGTAGAAGTTTGAGGTAAGTGTTTGGTCTAACCTTAGCTTGAGGGATTAGGAGTGGTATCTTATTTGCTATGTGTTAATTGTGGAGTACGATGTATATGCATGGTGATGAGTATCTATACGTAGTTGTCAAGCATGCCCGTGAGTCTTGTATTGTAATTGTTGTGACTCCGTCATGGTTTATTCATGCGTAATATGTTGTAGTTCTATTATTGTTCCCTTGTCGCGATATTGTTGTTATATTATTGTTCCCTTGCCAGGATATTGGTGTTATATTACTATTCCCTTGCCAGGATGTTGATGTTATATTACTATTCCCTTGCCGGAATGTTGTTATTATTTTATTGTTCCCTTGCCGGGATATTTTAGTTGTCTTATTGTTCGCTTGCCGAGATTTTTCTATGATTGGTGTTGAAATATGAAAGGTGTTGAAATATGAAAGGTGTTGAAATATGAAATGGGAGCGGGTTGCACGCCTGCAACGGTAGTATATGAAATAGGAGCGGATTGCACGCCTATAATGGTAATATATAAATGTGAGCGGGTTGCACGCCTGCAACGGTAATATATGAAATGGGAGCGGGTTGTACGCCTACAACGAGAAAGAAATGAAAGTGAATACTATGTTTGTTTTCCTCATTATTCTTGGCAACTAAATTATGGTTTCTTTACGTTCCTGTTTGGTATTTTGTTGTTATCTGATACTCCCTGTAGCATGCCTTCCCCTCCCCATCTTTAACTGTGAATATCTGCTTTTATTTTTTGATATGTATGTTTTAACTGCACAAGTTGATTTGGTAGTCTGGTCCTAGCCTCGTCACTACTTCGCTGAGGTTAGGCTAGACACTTACCAGTACATAGGGTCGGTTGTGCTGATATTACACTCTGCACTGTGTGCAAATACTGATCATAGAGCATTTGGACCGCAGTAAGGGTGTTGTCTTCGATTCATTCAGGCGACCTGAGGTAGTCCTGCAGACGTTTGTGGGCCTTGGCGTCTCCTCTTATCATTTCCCTTTCTGTTTTTACTTATTTAGAGACAGATTTGTGTATTTCTATTCAGACCTTATTTTTAATATTCATAGATAGTCTGTGACTTATGACACCAGATTCTGGTTAGTATTGTACTTCAGGTTATGTAGCAGTGTTTGGTTGAACTATTAAGTTTTCGTCTTCTGCATTTATGGTTATTTAATTTATTCTGCTGTTTAATGACTCATTACTATAAATTGTTGAACATGCTTAATAAAAAGGGTATTAATTTAATAATATTTAGCTTGCCTAGCTTTCACGAGCAGGTGCCATCACGACTCCCGAGGGTGGAAAATCTTAGTCGTGATAAGTTGGTATCAGAGCTATAGGTTACATAGGTCTCACAATTCACGGACAGGCTTAGTAGAGTCTGAGGGATCGGTACGAAGACATCTGTATTTATCCCTAGAGTCTATAGAGTTAGGAGAAACTTCACATCTATTCTTTTCTATCGTGCGGTTCAGTTTCTCAATGCTAATTGAATTTCTACTTTGTTCTTTCGCAGATGGCAAGAACACGCGCTTCCTTATCCACTGATCAGCTGCCCGAGCCCCCAGCAGCAGCTCCTACGAGGGGTAGAGGGCGAGGCCGAGGTCGAGGTAGAGGAAAAGCTCATCCCAGAGCAGCAGCACTAGCGGCGGAGCCTCAGGTTTAGTACGATGATGAGGTTCAGGCCCAGGCAGTTCCGGTAGGCCCAAATCAGGTCCCAAAGGGCTTCATTGCTACCCCAGTACTCCAGGATGCTCTGGTCCGTCAAGTGGGATTTATGGAAAGAGTCACCTGAGCAGGATTTCTTCCTATAGCACCAGCCATCTCTCAGGCTGGAGGAGGAGCCTAGACTCCTGCTACTCGCACTCCAGAGCAGATGGCTCCCCAGTTTCAGACTCCAGCAGTCAGCCAGTTTGAGGAGTTCAGCCAGGTGTGGTAGCTCAGACCAGTGATGGAGCAGCTATGTCTATTGATGCCTTGTGGAGATCGGACAGGTTTACCAAGCCCTTCACTACCACTTTCAGTGGTGCATTTTCTAAGGATCCCCAGGATTATCTAGACAGTTGTCATGAGGTTCTTTGGAACATAGGGATAGTGGAGACCAATGGGGTTGACTTTGCTACTTTTCGCTTATCTAGATTTGCCAAGACTTGGTGGAGAGATTATTGTTTGGCTAGACTAGTTGGGTCACCAGCTCTGACTTGGGATCTGTTTTCTCAGCTCTTTTCGAAGAAGTTTCTTCCTATCACTCAGAGAGAGATCTATCGGAGGCAGTTTGAGCATCTCCAATGGGGTTCCATGACTGTTACTTAGTAGGAGACCAGGTATATTGATTTGGCCCGTCATGCTCTTCTTCTACTTCCCAGTGAGAGAGAGAGAGTGAGGAGGTTCATTGAGGGACTCATGCAACCTATTCGACTTCATATGGCTAAGGAGACGGGGAGTAAGATTTCTTTTCAGGAGGCGGCCAATGTGGCCAGGAGAGTTGAGATGGTTCTTTCACATGGGGGTGGTCAGGGGTCTAATAAGAGGCCTCGGCGTTCAGGCAGATTCAGTGGTGCCTCGTCTGGAGGAGTGCCTAATGTGGATGGACTTCGCGAGTATGGTGATAACCAGTCCATCCCTAATATAACATCAAAATCGACCATGTCTAGAAGCAACAAATCTACACGAGTCTCAAGACCCTCAATCACAACTACGCAAGAGCGATGAACTCGATCTACCACGATAAAATCACCCACTGGTGTAGACACATAAACAGGAACACTAAATGGATCACTAGGTATAACCAGATACGGTGCAAAATAAGATGACACATACAAGTATGTAGACCCTGGATCAAATAACACTGAAGCATCTCTTTCACTAACTAGAATATTACCTGTGATAACCCCATCTGAAGACTCGGTCTCAGGCCTGGCTGGAAGAGCATAAAATTGAGGCTGGGCCCCACCACCCTGAACTACATCTCAAGGATGGCCTGCTGCTGGCTGGCCTCTACCTGTAGCGGTCTGAGCTCCACCTCTAGCACCTCTACCTCCACCTCTAGCACCTCTACCCCCACCTCTAGCTGACTAGGCAGTTTGTAGAACACTTGGTACCTGAACCATCGCATGGGAACCCTACTGCTGCGACTGAGTACCCACCAACCTCGTACAAGTCCTCCAGATATGACCATACTCACCGCACTCAAAACATCCCTCTGAATGCTGGTGCCGAGGAAACTGAGACTGAACCTGGCAACCTGAATGACCACCTCGAAAACTCTGAAGCGGCGGTGTACTGATAGGAGCGGCGGTGTACTGATAGGAGCGGGTAGTGCACTGTATGGATGCTGATCAGAATACTGCATTTAGGAACCACAACCACCTGAAGCGCCATGAGAAACCTAAAGAGCTGACTGAAAGGGACTAGGAGGATAACCTCTACCGTATGAATCTCTACCTCTGGACGAGGTACCATCGAATCTGCCTGAATGACGGGGTCTCTTGTCTGACCCATGACCACATCGCTGTGATAGAACCATCTCAACCCTCCGGGCCACATTGGCCACCTCCTGGAAGGTAATCTCATTCCTAGTCTCCTTGGCCATCTGAGGGCGAATCGGCTGCATAAGTCCCTTAATAAATGTCATCACCCTCTCTCTCTCGGTGGGAAGTATGATAAGAGCATGACGAGCCAAATCAATGAATCTGGTCTCGTATTGGGTGACAGTCATAGAACCCTGCTGGAGACGCTCAAACAACCTCTAATAGACCTCTCTCTAAGTAATAGGGAGAAACGTCTCCAGAAATAGCTGCGAAAACTGCTCCCAAGTTAAGGCTGGTGATCCGGCCGGTCTAGCCAAGCAATAATCTCTCTACCAAGTCTTGGCAGATCCAGATAAGCGGAAAGTATCAAAGTCGATCCCATTGGTCTCTATTATCCCCATGTTCTTAAGAACCTCATGAAAACTATCCAGAAAATCCTAGGGATCCTCGGCAGATGCACCGCTGAAAGTAGTGGGGAAGAGCTTGGTAAACCTATCCAATCTCCACAAAGCATCGGCAGACATAGCTGCTTCATTACCTGCCTGGGCTACCACACCTAGCTGAACTGCTGGAGTCTGAAACTAGGGAGCTAACAGCTCCGGGGTGCGAGTAGCAGGAGTCTGGGCTCCTCCTCCATCCTAAGAGATGGCTGGTGCTACAGGAAGCAAACCTGCACTGGTGACACTCTCCATAAGGCAAACTAGACGGACCAGAGCATCCTGAAGAACTGGAGTAGCAATAAACCCCTCTGGGATCTGAGTTGGGCCCACTGGACCTGCAGGGGCCGGAACCTCATTATCAAAGTCAACCTGAGGCCCCGCCGCTGGTGCTGCTGCCCTGGGCTAAGCTATATCCCTACCTCGGCCTTTAGCACAGCCTCGGCCTTTGCCCCTCGTGGGAGCTGCTGCTGGGGGCTTGGGCTGCTGATCGGTAGATGAGGAAGCGCGTGTTCTCGCCATCTGTGAAACAACAGAGTAGAATTTCAATTAGTATTGAGAAACCAAACCGCACGACAAGAAAGAACAAATGTGAAGTTTTCCTAGCTCTGTAGCCTCTGGGGATAAATACAGACATCTCCATACCAATCCCTCAGACTCTACTAAGCTTGTCTATGAATTATGAGACCTATGTAACCTAGAGCTCTGATACCAACTTGTCACGACCCGGATTTCCCACCCTCGGGAGTCGTGATGGCGCCTACTGATGAGAGCTAGGCAAGCCAACCCTTAACCACCTTTATCATTAACCAATTTACTTCTTTTTAACAGTTATCAGTAATATAGTGAAAACAGCTAAATAATATAAATAAGCGGAAGCCTTAAATTAAAGAATCTGAACAACAATGCGGAAAGTCAACATAAGCCTCTACCCAAGAACTGCTGTCACATACTCACGAACTACTAAGAGGGCTAAATACAACCGTTTGAAAGAAGATATAATTGTTTCTCTCGAAATACATGAGATAACAGACTGAAATAAAGATAGAAGAGATGTTGGGCATGCGGACGCCTGCAAGGCTACCTCAGTGTCTCGCTGGTCTGAATGCTAACACCTGCGCTACTGTTGTTGTTGTCTGAAACCTGGATCTGTGCAGAAGAGTACAGAGTGTAGTATCAGCACAACCGACCCAATGTGCTGGTAAGTGTTTGGCCTAACCCCGACGAGGTAGTGACGAGGCTAGGACCAGACTCCAGATAAACCTGTGCAATTATATAATATATGATGGAGAAATAAATAGGAATAAGCAATTTAAATGGGAGGGGGGTACATGCTTCGGGGAAACATATCAAATCCAATAGAAACATAAGAGAAATATGAAAGGACAGTTTAAATCTACAACAATGCCAATCTAATACTGTTGCGGCGCGCAACCCGATCCAATATAATATTTATCGCGGCGTGCAACACGATCCAAATATATTTAATAATTTGTTGCGGTGTGCAACCCGATCCAAATATATAATAATTATTGCAGCGTGCAACCCGATCCAAATATTTAATAATTGTTGCGGCGTGCAACCCGATCCAAATATATTTAATAATTATTGCGGCGTGCAACCCGATCCAAATATATTTAATTGTTGTTGCGGCGTGCAACCCGATCTAAATATTTAATAATTGTTATGGCGTGCAACCCGATCCAAATATATTTAATAATTGTTGCGGCGTGCAATCCGATCCAAATATATTTAATAATGGTCATAACAATTGTTCCGGCACGAAAGAAAACGGCTATAACCAATTCTTAATCGAACATTTAATCATTTCATCTATTACCAATAGTCAACTTAGTAATTTCCAAGAAAAACGACTCAATCCTTTTTCCAATATCGAGAATCATCGATTAAATCATCCGTAGTATCATTTTGGAAAATAACAATTTCAATTTAAGACTCAGGGTCATGCTCGACACCAACGTATAGATACTCGTCACCATGCCTATACGTCATACTCAACAAGAAGCAATTAGCTAATAGGGCGCAACTCCAAATCCCTCAAGCTAAGGTTAGACCGAACACTTACCTCGAATTTCTACGACTAATTCAATCTTCGAATACCGCCTTTCCTTTCGAATTTGGCTCCAATACAGTAGTATCTATACATAATTGATTTAATAACATCAATAATTGCTAAACAATACGAACTCAATGCTTAATAAATCATTCTTTCCAAAAATCCGAAAATCAACCCCTGGCCCGCTTGGTCGAAACTAGAGGTTCGGACCAAAATAACTTCACCCATTCACCCACGAGTCCGAATATATAATTTGTTCTAGAATCCGACCCCAAAACGAGGTCTAAATCACAATTAAATTGAAAAGCCCTAACTCTACCCAATCCCTACTTTTCTACCCTTAGATCACATGGTTTAGGCCTAGGAATTCAATAGATGTTGATGGAAAGTGAAAAAGACGAGTTAAAAATTACTAACCCAAGAGTTAATGGTGGAAGGATGCTTCAATGGTCGCCCTAGAACATTTGGAGAATAAAGAGTTTGAGAAGTGTTATGAAAATCCCGTTTGCATTCTGTTTTGGGTCTTTAAAATCACTGGGTGAAATCGCCCTATGCGATCGCGGACAAAGGCATGCGATCGCATAGAGTAAATGTGACTGAGCTGTGCGATCACAGGCAAGGCTATGCGATCGCATAGAAGGAAATGAAGGAGGGGGGGCTAACACATTACGATCACGGACTGAGTCTTACGAACGCATAGAAGAAATAGGTGGGGCACTGCGATCGCAAATAGAACTATGTGATCACATAGAGGAAAATATAGGACCTCTTAGACTTAACACTATGCGATCGCGGGAGGCACTATGCGATCGCATAGAACAAAATTGAACTCCTGAGAATTTCTCTATGCGATCACAACCTATCTTATGCAATCGTATAGAAGGAAATCACTGGACACCAGAACTACAGAAAAACCAGATTTCTTTCAAGTCTAAAACACCCTGACACCTATCTGAAACATCACCCCGGCCCTCGGGGCTCCTAACCAAACATACACATAACCTCGAAAATATCCTACGGACTTATTTGTGCGATCAAATTGCCAAAATAACATCATTGTCAACAAATTAAACCTCAAAATTCATGATTCTTCCAAATTTCATAAAACATCAAATTTTCCATTTTAAGTCCGAAACACATCAAACGATGTCCGTTTTCAACCAAATTTTACAAAAAGTGCTTAAACCATATATAAGACTTGTACCGGGCACCAGAACCAAAATACGGACCCGATACCATAGCTTTTTAATCATATTTTATTTCCAATTTCCTTAAATATTTTCATAAAACAATTTTACTCAAAAATTAATTTCTCGGACTTGCGACCTCGGAATTCGATTCCGGGCATATGCCCAAGTCCCATATTTTTTATGGACCCTGCGGGAATGTCAAATCACGGGTCCGGGTCCGTTTACCCAAAATATTGACCGAAGTCAAATTTATTCATTTTAACATCAAAATTTAGCATTTTTTCATAGAATTTCATATTTAGACTTTCCGGCTACGCGCCCAGACTATGTACGCATATCGAGATGACTCTAAATGAGATGTTCAAAGCCTCAAAGTCATAGAATTCAATTTGAAACAAGTGATGACTGTTTGGGTCATCAAAGCACTAGCCCGCAAATGCAAAGACTAAACCTCCGCGAACGTGAAGGCTATTGGTCCTGACCCTTCGCGAACATGACAAGCCCTTCACGAACGCGAAGAAGTCCTGTCCGGTGAATTAAAAGCAGTAGCAAAAATCAAGATTTAGTCCATAACTTCATATTTTCAAAACTAGAGAGTATTGAGGCGATTTTCAAAGAACAAGTTCTTCCCCAAAGCATCGGTATATGATTATAAACCTTTTTAATTCGATTCCCCACTGCATTTCATCAATTTTTATCCAAAAATCTTGGGTTTTTATAATAGAAAGTAGGAATTTGTGTAGAGTTAGGGCTTTTTCATTAATTGGGATTTAGACCTCGTTTTGGGATCAGATTTTGAAACTAATTGCATATTTGGGCTCATGGGTGAATGGGTGATCGGATTTTGGTCTGAACCTCGAGTTTCGACCAAGTGGGTCAGGGGTCGATTTTTGACTTTTTGGGAAAATGATAGAAAACCTATAATTAAGCATTGGGTATGAATTCTTTTTGCATTTATTGATGTTGTTAAATTAATTTGGACTAGATACAAGTAATTTGGAGGAGAATTCAAAAGGAAAAGCGGAGTGTGAGGCTTGAGTTGGCTGTGGAAGTTTGAGGTAAGTGTTTGGTCTAACCTTAGCTTGAGGGATTAGGAGTGTTATCTTATTTGCTATGTGTTAATTGTGGAGTACGATGTATATGCATGGTGACGAGTATCTATACGTAGTTGTCAAGCATGCCCGTGAGTCTTGTATTGTAATTGTTGTGACTCCGTCATGATATATTCATGCATAATATGTTGTAGTTCTATTATTGTTCCCTTGTCGGGATGTTGTTGTTATATTATTGTTCTCTTGCTAGGATATTAGTGTTATAGTACTATTCCCTTGCCGGGATGTTGATGTTATATTACTGTTCCCTTGTCGGAATGTTGTTGTTATTTTATTGTTCCCTTGCCGGGATACTGTAGTTGTCTTATTGTTCCCTTGCCAGGATTCTTCTATGATTGGTGTTGAAATATGAAATGGGAGTGGGTTGCACGCCTGTAATGGAAGTATATGAAATAGGAGCGAATTGCATGCCTGCAACGGTAACATATGAAATGGGAGCGGGTTGCACGCCTGTAATGGTAATATATAAAATGGGAGCGGGTTGCACGCCTGCAACGGTAATATATGAAATGGGAGCGGGTTGTACGCCTGCAACGAGAAAGAAATGAAAGTGAATACTAAGTTTGTTTTCCTCATTAAACTTGGCAACTAAATTATGGTTTCTTTACGTTCCTGTTTGGTATTTTGTTGTTATCTGATACTCCCCGTGGCATGCCTTCCCCTCCCCGTCTTTAACTGTGAATATCTGCTTTTATTTTCCGATGTGTATGTTTTAACTGCACAAGTTTATTTGGTAGTCTGGTCCTAGACTCGTCACTACTTCGCCGAGGTTAGGCTAGACACTTACCAGTACATGGGGTCGGTTATGCTGATACTACACTCTGCACTGTGTGCAAATACTGATCCTAGAGCATTTGGACCGCAGTGAGGGTGCTGTCTTCAGTTCATTCAGGCGACCCGAAGTAGTCCTGCAGACGTCTGCGGGCCTTGGCGTCGCCTCTTATAATTTCCCTTTATGTTTTTACTTATTTAGAGACAGATTTGTGTATTTCTATTCAGACCTTATTTGTAGTATTCTTAGATAGTCCGTGACTTATGACACCAAATTCTTGTTGTCACACCTCCTTTTTCCGCTACTACACCCTGCGTAGGGCATAGTAAAGGGAGTTTTTCCAATTAAAGGACAATCGAAACGGGATTTATTATTAAGAGTTGGAGTCTCCACTTGAGAGATTTATGGTGTCCCAAGTCACCGGTTTGAATCCCGAATCGAGGAAAAAATTAACTCCGTATTACAGTCTACGAATCAGAAATCCGGATAAGGAATTCTGTTAACC
>MU771049.1:0-22455 GCA_026770625.1 Nicotiana glauca | reverse complement strand
TGCATGTTTTACTGATGAACCACTTTCTTCGTTCATCCGTGTCACTGAAAATACCTTTTCTGCTGGGGATATCCTTCTTGATACTGATCCATCCCTTTGCCAATCTCCTCTTGCTGGTGAATGTCCTTCTTTTGCGCTTGTTCCTTCCTGACTCATACCACTTGGATGTACTAGTCAGATCTCGTCTTGCATAATTGGAAAGCTGATGGCAGATTTTGAAGTCATTTCCCACAAACAGACTTTGTTGGGGAATTTTTGATGAAATGAGAAAGATAAAAGGAACAAAATAAAAGACAAAGGAAAAGAATTACTCTCTAAAAAAGGAAAAACTAAAAAAAAATCTATCAAACGCGGATACCAACTCTACTGGTCTTGACATACACATATGGCCTATCTTCCGTCGTTAATCGTCTTTCACAATCTTCGTCTGGTGATTTCCCATCTGATTCCCAATCTTATTCGACTTGTAGTGCCCGAAGGTTTTTCACTATCAAGCCTCTCTCATTTTGGTTTTTCTCTCAGCTTTCATCGCCTTATGGTGCCCGTGAAGGTTTTCACCGATAAGACTCTCTCATTTGTGTTACTTTTCAGTTGGGGATTGGGGTGTTACCGACAAGACTCTATTTTATTTTTCTCATGCTGGGGATCAGAGTCTTTTCTGCTGGGGATCGGAGTGTTATGTTCTGATAAGACTCTCCCATTTGCCTGACTTGGCCTATTTTGAAGACTGATCGGAAGGTCTTTCTTTGGACCGTAATGTGGGATTTGGATAGGGTTAGAAAGAATAGGTACTTGAAGGCTCAAAAACAAATCAATTTGGGTTCAAAATTACAACCCTCGGAACTAGATTTATTTACAACAAACACAACCTTTGCCCCAGTTCCTTGCTTGAGATTTTTTTTTTTTATGTTACACTATGACCGAGCTGTGAAGCGCCTACGTATCCTCTTTGAGGAATCAGGTCAAACATAGTTCCTAATTCCTTGTTGTTCTAATTTTCCCTTTCACTTATTATCGTTCTTTTCTTTTTTTTCTTTTCTTTATCTCTTTTTTTTCTTTTGTTGTTTTTTTTTTTTGTTGCTTTCTTTTCTTTTTCTTTTTCTTCTACGTTTGTGTTTCTAACCTTTGCTACTGATTCTGAATGAGGGGTACGAAAGAAAACAAATAAGGCTCAAAGGGTTAACGAAGGATAAAGTGTTTGGATAGCAGAACAAAATGCCTTTGTCATTCCAATCTTCAAAACATGCCAAGTGCAAACAACATAATTAAACATTCGCAACATCTTCCGATTGTGCTAGACTTGATAAACATATCCACACATTCACCTTTTCATTTCTCGCATTGTTGGGCAACACTCTCATTTTCATTATCATGAACGACCCCTGTCAATTTGGCCAGCTTGCTTTTACATTTTTCTTTATGTTTTACTTGCCCCAATGTCACATGACTCAGGCTCCAAATAATCTCCAACCGTTCTTATTTCCTTTAAATATCCAGATCACCTCCTAATGGTTTTGTGATTAACTTTTAAGATTAGGCCAAAATTATGCGTGCATGTAATGTCACTAGAGTTGACAGAAAAGAACTATAAAGAGAAAAGACTTAAACCCAAAAAAATGACTAGGAATAACGGGAGACCGAGAATTGCATTAAACAGACGGGAAAAGGATTTGTACAACAAAATAAGCAAAATAAAATGGAGTACAACCTTGGAACAAACCTAGACAACACTAATGAGACGCTACGATCAAAGCATCTAGACAAAAAATAAAAGGATAGAAAGGTTTGAGATACAAGACAATATCCGGATTACAACTGTGAAATAACCCGGACAACAGAAATGACAACAAAATGAGCCACCAAGATTCCTCTCTGGCTAGACAAAAGTTGGAGCATCTTTCCAATCACCCATCTCAATATTTTAGCCACTGAATTTTGCATCAACAGTACTAGGACCTTCACAAGTCTCCATCACGTTGTTCTTAACAACTTGCTTTTGGTTTCCCCGTGCATGCTCGCTTTTAAGATCAACTTCTGATAGCGCTGAAAGCTTAGCAGTGTGTGGACCTCTGAGGCTCTTGAGCATTTGCAACAACTTCAATGTCAGCCATCATTTTCCCTCGGATATTGGGCTGTCTGCTTGCCACAAACCGACCACCTCAACTTTCATCACAATTCCAAAAATGTTAGAATGGACTCAGTCAGTTCTTATTATTATCAACCCTTTTTTTCATTTTTCAGTTGTGGTCGAATCTTATGTGGATTGCCTATGTATCATGTCCCCGCATGAATCAAACCTTGCGTAGTTCGGATCGATGCAAGGTAAACAACGATGAAACATTTGTTTTTTGGAATTTTCAAATTTCATAATAAAATAGACTGGTTTCAAAGGTTTAAATATAACCTACAAACTTAAAAATCAAATAACTCACAAACTCAAAAACACGGACAGATTCCTTTCCCTGTTTGCCAATTTCAACCAAATGGCTATTTTTGCAAACGCGGCCCCTTCCCAATTTCACATGAATTTTGAGGCCGGAGAGGATTATTTTATGACACTTCACAAACTTATCCGTTCTTTTACGAAAATAGCCTTTCAACAACTAAAAGAAACTCTAAGGCTATCTCGGCAAGAACGGTTCAATACACTGCCGCAGCTGGCTCGGCTTATTTTGAACAAAAATCACAAAGGCATTCACTTGCCCACTGACTCTTTTTTTTCTTCTTGTTTTTCAAATTAAAACAAAAGACCTGGTTTTACAAACATGACCTTTCAGCACTTCGGGGATGAAGATTTTAAGGTTGTGTGGGTCAACCGGCCAAAATCTAAAAAATGACCCAAAGGTGGCTGTTTATGCAAAGTCAGCCTTCCGGCGTCGCTTTCGGGAACATTCGGCTATATTTGACAAACCAGCATCATCGACTTATTTATGACTCTTTTCCTTTTTTTTTCAAAAATAGAAAAACCGATATTGCAAACACGGCCTTTCAACGCCTCGGGGACGCAGATTTTAAGGCTGTGTGGGCCAGCCGGCCAAAAATCTAAAAATGATTAAAGGTGGCCGTTTATGCAAAGTCAGCCTTCCGACGTCCCTTTTGGGAACATTCGGCTATGTTTGACAAAAACGGCATCACCCGACTTATTTCATGACGAAAATTAAAATTTGACATTTTTTTTGGCTATTTTTGCAAAAGGGGAGGTTGGACCCGATGAGAGTTGCCTACTTATCTCAAACCCTGTGAGAATCAAACCGGCGTAGTTCGGGCCAAGAAAATAAACTAGATCAAAACAAGACTCTTCTGTTTTTTCAAGTAAACACCATTTTTCCTTTTTCAAAATTTCGGCAGAGTTTTGACACTACTTGGGCATTGGTTTTTTTTCTAAAGATGAGTAGTTATCTCTCTACACTGTTTTTTTTTCTTTTTCACAATTTTTCAAAATTCCCGATTTCAGAAGCCGGTCAGCGTGCAAGTCTGAAGCAAATAAATGCGCAAAACAAACAGAATACAGCAGGATTGTCTTTTTCATTTCCGGTTGCTTGTCCTAGACAGACCCAACCCATGTGTTGAGTCCCCTAAGTCAAATGTAATATGATGCAAATAAACGTTCATACTAGGGATCTGGGATGAAGTCAAGTTATTCTAAGTTCAGAACTTAGGTATGTGTCCTAGACTGTGTACCTGAGCGGACAACTCAGGTCGAGGAAGGGGCTACAAATCCGGGGACCCGCGAGATCGTCCGGCTTAGTAACTTATCCGAGCCTCTTTTTATTTCAGGGTATAACACTAACAGAATAGGGAGTCTCAACTAGTGAGCACATCCTCGAAGGTGAGAAGAGAAGGTTTCGGCACAGTTTATATGTACAGTTCAAATAATATCAAAGCGGCAAAAAGCATCATTTTTGCACATTTAATAAAATCAAAAAATAAATCCAAATACAGCAATTTATTATAAGCTCGAATATCTAACCCTGATCCAGTGTTTCTGAGTAAACAATCCCAGTGGAGTCGCCAGAGCTGTCACCCCTCCTTTTTCCGCTACTACACCCCGCGTAGGGCGTAGTAAAGGGAGTTTTTCCAATTAAAGGACAATCGAAACGGGATTTATTATTAAGAGTTGGAGTCGCCACTTAAGAGATTTATGGTGTCCCAAGTCACCGGTTTGAATCCCGAATCGAGGAAAAAATTGACTCCGTATTACAGTCTACGAATCAGAAATTCGGATAAGGAATTCTATTAACCCGGGAGAAGGTGTTAGGCATTCCCGAGTTTTGTGGTTCTATCACGGTCGCTTAACTGTTATATTCGGCTTAATTATCTGATTTTAGTACATGCTCAAACCTATGTGCATTTTTACCTTTTAACCGCTTTTGATTATTATTATTTTATAAGAATTGCAACGTTGTGAAAACACATCTCAAACTACGTCACATCAATGTACACGTGGTTATTGACATATTTCAACTTCGTTGAGATTTGGATTTGGGTCACATAAATGTGCACCCGAGTTTAAGAAGGTAAAAATTATTAAAATACGTGCATAAAGTGACTAGCGCGTTATTATCTTTGGGGAGGGCCGTGAAATTCACTAAACGGCCCATCCCGAAATCTAAATATTTTAATATATACATTTATGAGGGCCCCGTAATTTGTGTGTTTTATTCGACGAGGCTCGTCTCATATTTTATTTAAAAGGATATCTTAAAACGACTATATTTTTATTTTTCGTGTGTCTCTAAAAATAAAGAAAAGATACTACTCAATTAACCCGTCATTGGGTCCTTACTACCATATCCAAAAATTGCTTGAATTAAAACAAACTAGCCTTATTAAAGCTTTCAGCATTTGGGCCTGACGCCAATCCGTGATGGAAAAGCAGAACGGGCCTAGTAGGTGGTGAGGGATCGATTCCCAACGGATGCACAATGCAGCACTCACAAGGTACTCTACTTTGGGTCTAAAGCAAGTCTCAAATTAAAATTAAAGGTGGTGTGCAGGGACGGGACTGGGCCGTCTCTCAGCTGGGCCCAAGTCAGGCCCAAAATAATGAAAGGAATCTAGTCATCACTTATTTACACTTTTCAATTCATGTAGACTAAACAACTAAATTCAGTTCAACTAGCATTTGAAAGTCATGTTTGTTAAACCTAATCGATGTTTTGAAGTTTTAGTATGAGTGATATGAATGGTTATACACATGGATAGTTTTCGAATCAAATTTGTGATCCTGTGGCGTGCTTTCAATCGTACTTTCAATTGTATTCATACATCAACATTCAAGGAGAATATTAACAGGTTCTGTTCGAGCTAAATCATGCATGCTAGTAAAAAAACCGATAAAATCAATCAACTAATGCCCTAATAACATTTTAGCTACTGATTGCAGTTCCTGAGTTACTCCTATTGAATACGAAACTCATACAATTTTGAAGTCATTCGAAATGAGCTAACAGTCCACAAGCAACATAATAATCCAACACAGTCCACAACTTATACATAACAAATTGTCATTCAACTATATCAAACAACATGTCTAATATCTGTATGTAACAATCTAGCAAGCAGACTTCAGGATCAAAATAGATTGGGAAATTTCATTCCATTTTTCGAGCTTGAAGTTACAGCAGGTTTTCGAATGTGTGCATCAACACATGGTTTCCAGAATGCATACCTGGATGATAAAACAGAAGAAGTAGAAGAAGGAATGATCAACAATAGCAGTAACACAGCAATCGGCAACAGCCCAGTAACAGATCAGGAACCAGTAAAATAAATTCCAGCAGCAACAAATGAAGAGGAATAACAGTCCAGAAATGACCAGAACCAATTGTAAAACCAACAACAATACCAACTTCAAAACAGAAACACACCCAAACCAAAGACCAAACTGTTTTGTAAAACCTGACAGCAACAATCACTACCCAAATAGACCCCAAATGAGATTGACTGAAGCTAGAACTCAATGGAATAATTCCCACTTATACACTCAAACAGACTGATCCTAAGCATTTAAAAGAAGTTCTCTCTTAGATTGATTAAGGAAGAACTCATAAGGCTGATTTTTCAGGACTCTTTCCAACAGATTTTTAATCTATGACATCTGAAAGAGATGGTTTTTCCAGCCCCCACACAATTGCTCTCCCTCCAAAAACCAGTCAACTTTCTTTATTTTTAGCCCTGATTTTTCGACCAAAAGGAGATCCCAGCCTGTTTTTTAGCTTTCAATACTCTCTCTAAACTGATTTTCAGGATTTCAAAAACCAGCCCCTTAACTCTATCAAAACATCTTCTATTTATAACCAAAAACAGGCCTGCTATCTACCTTGAACTACTCAGACCAGCCTTGGCATTTGGTCTCACCATACTCCCTGAATTCCCACTCCTATATATCTTATCTTATTTCAAGTTATTTGGTTCCCCACTCACATGTCTCCTTTTATTAATTAACTCTAAGGTTATGGGTATATTAGTATTCAAATAACCTATTGGATCATCCCATGCTATTTATGTTTCCCAAACCCCCATTACTAGACAAAACAATAAACAAATGGTACATTTAGTAACTTTCTAGACATACCCTTAAGTTAGTCTAATTTCAAAACCTGTTAAATCCCAAAATTACCCTCCCCCCCCTCGATGCCCTGAACTACTATACTACCCTAACCTTTTTTAATCTGTATTAAATTACCCTAGTATCAGCTATAACCAATGCCTAGTCAATTTCACACAATAATCAAAACTTAAATTAGCTCACATAGCATCTGTTCAAAGTAGGATGAGCTAATCATACTTGGAACCAGTCTTGATCAACTTAGACCAAATGAACGAGCATGGAGTCAATAACACAAGCAATACTGGAATCGACTAGATGATCATACACCTAATTGAATTGGAAGACGAAAAGAAGAAACAATCAACAGAGCTTTTAAGGGTATTTGCCAGACAAATGAGCAAACCATTCAGTTCAATGAACTGAATATGCCCACAGGCTCAGTCCTAAGTTCAAACATATTACCAGGCTCATTTTTAACACAACATTA
Source organism: Nicotiana glauca (assembly GCA_026770625.1). NCBI lineage: Eukaryota > Viridiplantae > Streptophyta > Magnoliopsida > Solanales > Solanaceae > Nicotiana > Nicotiana glauca. The sequence goes on along the minus strand of MU771049.1, from coordinate 15,415 downwards.
GAACAGAAAAGAAGCAGGCTGGGAAACCTACTGGAATGAATAAAAATAGAGTATTATCATGTTTGTCTAACTTTCAAGCATAACAGACTAATCGACGATACTTATTCAATCGATTACACAAATTATAACACATAATCAATGAACAGAAAACTTGGACCAAATAAAAGGTCCGCTGAAGGAGGAGAAGATGTTTGAAAAAAATCAAAAAGAAAACTAATACAACAACATAAACAAATAATAATAAACCAAAAATAGAACAAACAAAAGAGAGGAAAAATACCTCAAGAAATCAGAAACCAAACGAACTCAAGCTCGAACTCAGACCCGAACTTTTGAGGTCAAATGGACCTTAATCGAGTGTTTTCGACTGAGAACACTTTAACTAAGGTCGATTAGACACCCAAATTTCCCCTATTTTTGTACAAAGACCAGTTTGGTCTCGTCTAGGGTTTCTTGTTTGATTTGGGATTCAAACCGTTCTATCATGATTCGAGGGAAACCAATGATGGTTTAGGAACAAAGGAGGTATGGGGTTACCGTGGTGTGAGTTTGGGACTGGTTGGGGTAGGTTTAGGGTTTGCTCGAATCTTCGATTGAAGATTCGAGAAGCTATAGGATGATTCAAGGTAAACGGAACAGGGATTCGTGGAGAGGGTGGTTAGGGGGTTCAATGGTGTTATTTGGGTGGCCGGCAGCGTTGTTGCCGTCGGGTTTCAGGCGAAAGGGTTCAATGGCGGCTAGGGTTTGGTGGGAGGTGTTCGTCTCTGAGAGAGACGACTGAACGGAGAGGGGGAGGGGGGGTTTGGTTTGGGGGCGGGGTAAGGGGATTAGGAATATATACGGGAGGGGATGTTTAATCCTGGCCGTTATATCCTTCAAGATCAACAGCCCGGATGAACTCACGTGGGTGATACGGTGCGGTTTGGTTTAAGTAGGGGGTCGGTTGGAATCGGGTAACGGGTCGGGCTAGGGGAATGGGTAAGAGAGGGGTGATCTTGGCCGTTGATCAACTTGAGATCAACGGCCCAGATCAGGCGTGACCGATACGATGTCGTTCGGGACGTCTGTGAGACCAGCCTGTTCGGACCGGGCACAGGGGTGTTTTGGGCCTGGTTTTGGGGTTATTTTGGACTGGCCCAATCCGATTTTGCTCTTTATTTCATTTCTTCCTTTATTTTCCCTTATTTCTAAATTAATTTATAAACCAAATCACAAATACTAATTAATTCCTAAAGACAATCATCACACACAATTAAAATAAAATCACACAATTTGACATTAAATGCTAGAAACGCAAAGTATATTATTATTTTGTGATTTTTCATCTTGTAAAACAAACTTAATTACTCCTAATAGTACAATTAAATCTTAAAATGCAAATGCGACATATTTTTGTGTTTTTATTGATTTAAACAAATAGACATGCACACGCAAACGCAAACAATAAAAAAAATAACACCAAATCCACAACAAATTGTAAACAACACAAAATTATTTTATTTGAATTTTTGGGAGTAATTCTCATATAGGGAAAAAATCACGTGCTTACACTAGTTAGTATTGTACTTCAGGTTATGTAGCAGTGTTTGGCTGAACTATTAAGTTTTTGTCTTCCGCATTTATGGTTATTTAATTTATTCCACTGTTTAATGACTTATTACTTTGAATTGTTAAACATGCTTAATAAAAAGGGTATTGATTTAATAATATTCGGCTTGCCTAGCTTTCACGAGTAGGCGCCATCACGACTCCCGAGGGTGGAAAATCTGAGTCGTGACAAGTTGGTATCAGAGCTCTATGTTACATAGGTCTCACAATTCACGGACAAGCTTAGTAGAGTCTGAGGGATCGGTACGGAGACGTTTGTATTTATCCCCCAAAGGCTATAGAGTTAGGAAAAATTTCACATCTATTCTTTTCTGTCGCGCGGTTCAGTTTCTCAATGCTAATTGAATTTCTACTCTGTTCTTTCGCAGATGGCGAGAACATGTGCTTCCTCATCCACTAATCAGCAGCCCGAGCCCCCAACAGCAGCTCCTACGAGGGGTATAGGGCGAGGCCGAGGCAGGGGCAAAGCTCATCCCAGAGCAGCAGCACCAGCGGCGGAGCCTCAGGTTGAGTACGATGATGAGGTTCAAGCCCAGGCAGTTCCGGTAGGCCCAACTCAGGTCCCAGAGGGCTTCGTTGCTACCCCAGTACTCTAAGATGCTCTGGTCCGTCAAGTGGGCTTTATGGAAAGTGTCACCCGGGCAGGCTTGCTTCCTGTAGCACCAGCCGTCTCTCAAGCTGGAGGAGGAGCCCAGACTCCTGCTACTCGCACTCCGGAGCAGATGGCTCCCCAGTTTCAGACTCCAGCATCTCAGCCAGTTGGAGGAGTTCAGCCGGGTATGGTAGCTCAGACCAGTGATGGAGCAGCTATGTCTGCCGATGCCTTGTGGAGATTGGACATGTTTACCAAGCTCTTCACTACCACTTTCAGTGGTGCATTTTTTAAGGATCCCCAGGATTATCTAGACAGTTGTCATGAGGTTCTTTGGAACATGGGGATAGTGGAGACCAATAGGGTTGACTTTGCTACTTTTTGCTTATCTGGATCTGCCAAGACTTGGTGGAGAGATTATTATTTGGCTAGACCAGTTGGGTCACCAGCTCTGACTTGGGATCCGTTTTCTTAGCTCTTTCCGAAGAAGTTTCTTAATATCACTCATAGAGAGATCTATCGGAGGCAGTTTGAGCATCTCCAGCAGGGTTCCATGACTGTTACTTAGTACGAGACTAGGTTTATTGATTTGGCTCGTCATGCTCTTCTTCTACTTCCCACTGAGAGAGAGAGTGTGTGAGGAGGTTCATTGAGGGACTCATGCAGCCTATTCGACTTTATATGGCTAAGGAGACCTTTTCATTCAGGCAGATTCAGTGGTACCTCATCTGGAGGCGGGGATTAATATGGTAGAGGCCATCCTTCTAGGCCTTTTCAGTCAGCACTTTAGGCTTCTGACGGTGCTCCAGGTGGCCATGGTTCTCACATGCAGTATTCTAATCAGCAGTCCTATAATTCATTGCCAGCTCCTATCAGTGCACCTCCGCTTCAGAGTTTGCAGGGTCGCCAGCCCCAGCAGTCGAAGGCTTGTTTTACTTGTGGCGACACGAGGCATATTGCTATATTTTGCCCTCGAGCATCGAGCAGTTCTTAGCACCAGGGTTCCCGCACCATGGTTTAGGCACCGAGTGTTCCACAGCCCACTCAGCTAGCTAAAGGTGCTGAAGGTGGAGGTAGAGGTGCTAGAGGTGGAGGTCAGGCCGCTAGAGGTGAAGGCCAGCCAGCAGGAGGTCGTCCTAGAGATGTGATTCAGAGTGGTAGGGCCCAGCCTCGATGTTATTATCTTCCAGCCGGACCTGAGGCTGAGGCTTCTGATGCAGTTTTTATATGTATTATTCTGGTTTATAGTAAGGATGCTTCAGTGCTATTTGATCCAGGGTCGACATACTCTTACGTGTCATCTTATTTTGTACCGTATCTGGTCATGCCTAGTGATTCTTTGAGTGCTCCTATTTATGTATCTATACTGGTGGGTGATTCTATTATGGTAGATCGTGTTCATCATTCTTGTATAGTCGTGATTGGGGGTCTTAAGACTTGTGCAGATTTATTACTTTTGGATATGGTCGATTTTGATGTCATAGTAGGGATGGACTGGTTATTACCTTACCACGCTATCTTGGGTTGTCATGACAAGACTGTGACCTTAGCCTTACAGGGTTTACCTCATCCTGAGTGGAGAGGGACTCCTGGTCATTCTACCCATAGAGTTATCTCATATATGAAGGCTCGGCGTATGGTTGATAAGGGATGTTTGGCCTATTTGACATATGTTCATGATTTTAGTGCTGAGGTTCCTTCTATGGATTATGTGCCTGTTGTTCGTGAGTTTCCTGAGGTTTTCCCTTCAGACTTGCCAGGTATGCCACCCGACAAGGATATTGACTTCTGCATTGATTTGGCTCTGGGCACCCAGCTCATTTCTATTTCGCCGTATCGTATGGCCCTGCCTGATTTGAAAGAGTTGAATGAGCAGTTACAAGACTTGCTTGCTAAAGGCTTCATTAGACCTAGTGTCTCGCCTTGGGTTGCGCCGGTGTTGTTTGTTAAGAAGAAGGACGGATCAATGAGAATGTGTATATATTATTGGCAATTGAACAAGGTCACAATCAATAATAAGTACCCATTTCGAAGGATTGATGATTTGTTTGACCATCTTCAGGGTGCCCAAGTGTTTTCTAAGATCGACTTAAGATCTGGCTACCACCAATTGAGGATTAGGGCATCCGATGTCCTTAATACAACTTTTCGCACTCGATACAGGCATTATGAGTTCTTGGTAATGTCATTCAGATTGACAAATGTCCCAACAAATTTTATGGATTTGATGAACCGAGTGTTCAGTCCTTACTTGGATTCGTTCATGATAGTCTTTATTAATGATATTTTGATTTATTCTCGTATTCGGGAAGAGCAAGAGCAGCATCTGAGAGTGATTCTTCAGACTCTGAGAGATAGTCAGTTGTATGCAAAGTTTTCAAAGTGTGAGTTCTGGTTGAGTTCAATTGCATTGTTGTGTTACGTCGTTTCAACAGAGGGTATTCGGGTGAATTTGAAGAATATAGAGGCAGTCAAGAACTGGCCTCGACCCATATCAGCTATGGAGATCTAGAGTTTCTTAGGTTTGGCAGTTTACTACCATCGATTTGTGGAGGGGTTTTCATCTATTGCACCGCCGATGACCAGGTTTACCCAAAAGGGTGCCCAGTTTAGGTGGTCGGACGAGTGTGAGGGAAGCTTTCAGAAGCTTAAGACAACTTTGACTACGTCACCGGTGTTGGTTTTGCCCACAGGTTCAGGGCCATATATAGTTTATTGTGATGCATCTCGTATTGGACTTGGTGCGGTGTTGATGTCTGATGGCAATGTCATTGCTTATGCTTCGCGTCAGTTAAAGATTCATGAGAAGAACTACCAATCCATGATTTGGAGTTAGCAACCATTGTTCATGCTCTGAAGATTTAGAGGCACTATTTATATGGCGTGTCATGTGAGGTGTTCATGGATCACAAGAGCTTGCAGTATTTGTTCAAGTAGAAGGAGCTAAACTTGAGGCAGAGAAGGTGATTGGAGCTATTGAAAGACTATGATGTCACCATCTTATATCACCTGGGGAAGGCGAATGTGGTGGGTGATACTTTGAGTAGGAAGTCAGCAAGTATGGGTAGTCTTGCATATATTCCGGTGGGTGAGAGGTCGCTTGCATTGGTAGTTCAAGCTTTGACCAATTAGTTCATGAGGTTGGATGTCTATAAGCCCAGCCTCGTGTTAGCTTTGACAGTCGCTCGTTCTTCATTATTGGAGTGTATTCGAGATCGGCAGTATGATAATCCCTATTTGTGTGTTCTTAGGGACACAGTGCGACACAGAGGTGCCAAGTAGGTTACAATTGGGGATGATGGAGTTTTGAGGCTGCAGGGTCGAGTTTGTGTGCCTAATGTGGATGGACTTCGCGAGTTGATTTTAGAGGAGGTCCATAGTTCCCGGTACTCTATTCATCCGGGCACCACCAAGATGTATCAGGATTTGCGACAACATTATTGGTGGAGGAGGATGAAGAAGGACATTGTTGCCTATGTAGCTCGGTGTTTGAATTGTCAGCAGGTAAAGTACAAGCATCGGAGACCTGGTGGTTTGTTCCAGAAGATTGAGATTCCTAAGTGGAAGTGGGAGCATATCACTATGGACTTTGTTGTTTGACTTCCACGGACTAAGAAGAAGTTCGACTCAGTATGGGTTATTGTTGATAGGCTGACCAAGTCAGTGCATTTCATCCCTGTGGCAGTCTCCTATTCTTCTGAGAGGTTGGCTGAGATCTATATCCGGGAGATTGTTCGTCTTCATGGTGTGCCCGTGTCTATCATTTCTGATCAAGGTATGCAATTTACCTTGCATTTTTGGGGGCAGTTCAGCGTGAGTTGGGCACACGGGTTGAGTTGAGCATAACATTTCATCCTCAAATGGACGGGTAGTCCGAGCATACTATTCAGATTTTGGAGGATATGCTCCGAGCTTGTGTTATTGACTTTGGAGGCTCGTGGGATCATTTTTTGCCTTTAGCGGAGTTTGCCTACAACAATAGCTACCAGTCGAGCATTCAGATGGCTCCTTGTGAGGCTTTATATGATAGGTGGTTTCAGTCTCCGGTTGGGTAGTTTGAGCCGGAAGAGGCTTGGTTGCTGGGTACGGATCTAGTACAGGATGCCTTGGACAAGGTCAGGATCATTCAGGATAGGCTTCGTTCAGCTCAGTCCAGGTAAAAGAGTTATGTCGACCGTAAGGTTCATGATTTGGCATTCATGGTTGGGGAGCGGGTGTTGCTTCGGGTGTCGCCTATGAAGGGCGTGATGAGATTTGGAAAGAAGGGCAATCTTAGCCCTAGGTTCATTGGCCCATTTGAGATTCTTGATCAAGTGGGAGAGGTGGCTTACAGACTTGCATTGCCGCCGAGTTTATCAGTCATGCATCCAGTGTTTCATGTGTCCATGCTTCGGAAGTATCGCGGTGATCCATCCAACGTGTTAGACTTCAGCAGTGTCCAGTTGGACAAGGATCTGTCCTATGAGGAAGAACCGGTAGCTATTTTAGACTGGCAGGTTCGTTAGTTGAGCTCGAAGAGTTTCCCTTCTGTTCGTGTTCAGTGGAGAGGTCAGCCTGCTGAGGCATCTACCTGGGAGTCTGAGTACGATATGCAGAGCCGTTATCCCCATCTTTTCTCCGACTCAGGTACTTCTTCTTATGTCCGTTCGAGGACGAACGGTTGTTTTAGAGGTGGAAAATATTATAACCCGAAAGGTCACCACTTGTCTTAGAAATATATTCTGTGTTTCGAGGCCTAAAAACCTTCTATTTGTCTCACCTCGATTTATGTGTGCAGTTCGGGCATGTATCCGGAAAGCTATTATGTGAAAATCAGTGAAAAATGATAAATTTTGCTTTTAAAATGAATTTGAGTTGACTTCGGTCAATATTTTGGATAAACGGGCCCTGACCCATGATTCGACGGTCCCGAAGGGTCCGTAAGAAAAATATGGTATTTGGGTGTATGTCCGGAATCGAATTCTGAGGTCCCAAGCCCAAGAAATAAATTTTTAAATAAAATTATTTTCTGGAATATATATGAGTTTTTGGAAATTTGAATGTTTTTGAAATTGATGGTATCAGTCCCATATCTTGGTTCTGGAACCTGGTATAGGTCTTATATGGCGTTTAGATTGAGCCTCTAAAATTTGGTAAGAAACAGACTTGAAATGACGTGAATCGGACCCTCAGTTGTAAAATTTGAAACTTACGTGTTCTTGAGATTTTTCTTTGACTTTGATGCTAAATTCGTTGTTAAGTGTTAATTTGGCAATTTGATAGCACGAATAAGTCCATATAATATTTTTTGGTTAATATGCATGTTTGGTTTGGAGCCCCGAGGGCTCGGGTGAGTTTAGGATAGGCCAAGGGATGTTTTTACACTTAGAAAAGTTGCATGTTTTCAGTTTCTGGTATTCTGGAGTTTTGTTCTTCATGTTCGCGGAAGGACTCTCTCGAACGCGAAGGGTAAGTCAGGCTGAAGGAATTTTCCTTCTACGCGAATGCGTGAAACAGGCCGCGAACGCGAAGCCTTGGGGGTGCTACCCTTCGCGAACACGGACCTACTATCGCGAACGCAAAGGCCTTTGGGTCGGGGCAGGGGGAAAGGGATTTTGTTCTACGTGAACGCGGCCACTAGCCCGCGAACGCAAAAACTTGAGGAGTTAAAGCTCCGTGAACGCGAACGCGAAGGCTATTGGGCCTCACCCTTCGTCGAGATGACCTTCGCGAACGCGAAGAAAGCCTGTCCAGTCATTTAAAAATAGTAGCAAAAATTTGGATTTTGTCCATAATTTCATATTTTCAAATATAGAGAGCATTGAGGCGATTTTCAAAGAACAAGTTCTTCCACAAAGCGTTGGTATATGATTCTAAATCTTTTTCTTTCGATTCCCTATTGCATTTCATCAATTTTCATTCAAAAATCTAGGGTTTTTATAGTAGAAGTTAGGAATTTAGGTAGAGTTAGAGCTTTTTAATAAATTGGGATTTAGACCTTGTTTTGGGGTCGGATTTCGAAACTAATTACATACTGGGGCTCGTGGGTGAATGGGTGATCGGATTTTGGTCCGAACCTCGAGTTTTGACCAAGCGGGCCCAGCGTCGATTTTTGACTTATTGGAAAAAATGATAGAAAACCTATAATTAAGCATTGGGTATGAATTCTTTAGTATTTATTGATGTTGTTAAATTAATTTGGACTAGATACAAGTAATTTGGAGGCGAATTCTAAAGGAAAAGCGGTGTTTGAGGCTTGAGTTGGACGTCGAAGTTTGAGGTAAGTGTTTGGTCTAACCTTAGCTTGGTGGATTAGAAGGTGGTATCTTATTTGCTATGTACTAATTGTGGAGTACGATGTATAGGCATGATGATGAGTATCTATACGTCGGTGTCAAGCATGCTCATGAGTTTTGTATTGTAATTGTTGTGACTTCGTCGTGGTTTATTCATGCGTAATATGTTGTAGTTCTATTATTGTTCCCTTGTCGGGATGTTGTTGTTATATTATTGTTCCCTTGCCAGGATGTTAGTGTTATATTACTGTTCCTTTACTGGGATGTTGATGTTATATTATTGTTCCCTTGCCGGAATGTTATTGTTATTTTATTGTTCCCTTGCCGGGATATTGTTGTTGTCTTATTGTTCCCTTGCCGGGATTCTTCTTTGATTGGTGTTGAAATATGAAAGGTATTGAAATATAAAATGGGAGCGGGTTGCACGCCTGCAACGGTAATATATGAAATGGGAGCGGGTTGCACGCCTGCAACGGTAACATATGAAATGGGAGGGGGTTGCACGCCTGCAACGATAATATATGAAATGGGAGCGGGTTGCACGCCTGCAACGAGAAAAAAATGAAATTGAATATTGTGTTTGTTTTCCTCATTATTGTTGGCAACTAAATTATGGTTTCTTTACGTTCCTGTTTGATATTTTGTTGTTATCTGATACTCCCCGTAGCATGCCTTCCCATCCCCATCTTTAACTGTGAATATCTGCTTTTATTTTCCGTTGTATATGTTTTAACTATACAGGTTTATTTGGTAGTCTGGTCCTATCCTTGTCACTACTTCGCCGAGGTTAGGCTAGATATTTACCAGCACTTAGGGTCGGTTGTGTTGATACTACACTCTGCACTGTGTGCAGATACTGATCACGAAGCGTTTGGACCGCAGTGAGGGTATTGTCTTCAGTCCATTCAGGCGACCCGAGGTAGTCTTGCAGACGTCCGTGGGCCTTGGCGTCTCCTCCTACCATTTCCCTTTCTGTTTTTACTTATTCAGAAACAGATTTGTGTATTTCTATTCAGACCTTACTTGTAGTATTCTTATATAGTCCGTGACTTGTGACACCAAATTCTGGGTAGTATTGTACTTAAGATTATGTAGCAGTGTTTGGTTGAACTATTAAGTTTTTGTCTTTCACATTTCTGGTTATTTAATGTATTCCGCTGTTTAATCACTCATTACTTTGAATTGTTGAACATGCTTAATAAAAAGGGTATTGGTTTAATAATATTCGGCTTGCTTAGCTTTCACGAGTAGGCGCCATCACGACTCCCGAGGGTGGAAAATTCGGGTCGTGACATTGAGAGAGATTTCATCACGAGAGAAGAGAGAAGAAAAGTATTTGTTTTGCTTCAAATTTTTATTTTCGGGTTTGCCTCTTCCTCGACATAAACGAAGATCCTCATGTAAAATGCCCAATCGCCAAATCATAAGCTTAAATGATAATGCTTATGATCAACTTCATCAATTGAGATCAATGAAAAGATATGCCTTAGAATTAAAAGAGCCCCAATTCGAACCATTCCATGCAACAAAAACGAACATTCACCAGAAGAAACAAACTCTAGCATCATCGATAGAACTTCAGAGATACCAACAAAAGATAAGGCATGGCGAATTCTTATTGTAGCTAATAACATTCCACCAATTTCGGCTTTAAGCATTGCATTTATATGATGTCTCTTGTTACAGTTTCACATCTAATAAAGTAACAAAACAATTTCGTATAAGTCACAAAAGTTAGTAATTAGCACGTGACTATATTTATCTAGCAATAAAAGGAAAGGGAAAAAACAAGATAAAAGCCAGACAGTAAATATCGAAATAATTTTATTCATGGTTATTAAACTTTCGTGTTTGTTACCCAAAAGTTATTTTTCCTTTTTTTTGTTACGTAAAAATCATTTAACTTTGTGTTCATTACACAAAAATCACTTTCTTTTCTTTTGTTACACAAAAATCATTTTACTTTGCTCTAGTTATTACAAAAGTCACATTTTTACTCAAAAAATCTATTATTCCCTTGATATTATATAAAACTTCATATTTATGTAATACCTTCTATATTATATACTACATAATATATTTGTAACTATATATTTTATTTATAAATAAAATAACATAATATTATTTTATTTCTTATTTTTATAATATATTCGTTAATTTAATTTTTTTTCTTAACATTAATTTTCAAATTATATTAGTAGCGTTATTAAATTTGTTAGTAACTTTAATATATATTAGTAGAGAAATAAATCGGCAAGTACATTTCCGTGAGAAAATTCGCAGGTAAACAAACAAAGAAAATAAGGAAAAAATCATATGTTAATCTGAAGGAAAATTCCTAGGTACTACATGCGAATTTAGCTGAGGATATTTTCTTGGGGATTTACCTGGGCAATTGGTTATTTGGGAAATTATATTACTAAAAATTAGGGAAAACCGTCCAAAAAATTCGATCAAAGTTGGTTGGTAATGGCCAGCAATCGTCAAAAATGCGACCATTAATGTGTGGTCGTTATTTTGAAGGTCTTAAGGGAATACCGACCAAAGTTGGTTGGAAATTACTGACCAACTTTGGGTGGTCAATTAAATTCAAAAAAAACAAGAATTGCTGGAAAAAAATTGTTTTATAATACTACTGATATATCTTGAAAATTAAAGTTAAGAAAAAAATTAAATATATGAATATATTATAAAAATAATAAATAAAATAATATGAAGTAATTTTATGTATAAATAAGATACATAGTTAAAATATAGTATATAGTACATAACATAGAAGGTATTACATAATTACAAAGGTTTATATAATATCAAGAGCATAATAAACGTTTCAAGTGAAATTGTGACTTTTGTGATAACTAGAGCAAAGTAAAATAATTTTTGTGTAACAAAAGAAAGAAAAATGACTTTTGTGTGATGAACACAAAGTTGAATGATTTTTACGTAACAAAAAAAAAAAGAAAAATGACTTTTGGGTAACAAACACAAAAGTTTAATGACCATGGATAAAATTATCTCGTAAATATCCTTTCTATTATTCTATTTTCGTCTTATTTTTTGCTAATAAATTAATCCAAGAAGTGTACTCATCTGTTCGATCAAATTGCGGTGTAAATAGAGTTCCTCCAAACTCCAAAGACTCGTGTCATTGGACCAGACTCCCAATGGTTCATGCATTCTCTTCTTTAAATACTAACATGGAATCTCCAACATGAGATAGAGGTAACAAACCCTACTACCATGGATAGAACTTCAGAATTACCAACACAAATTCTCCACAATATACTCTCTCGTCTCCCCACAAAAACTGCGGCCCGAACCTGTGTGTTGTCAAAGCCATGGCTTAAAGCATGCTCTACGAACTCCCATCTCAGTTTTGATGAATCTGATTTTAAAAGACGGCATGGTAAGTTTGTAGACTTTCATGGTCAGTTCTTGAGGATTGTGGAAAATACTTTGAAAAAGTATCATCGTGAAAACCTACCTGTTTCAAATTTTAAGCTTTGTATCTTATTTTCTGATGAAACTGATTGTGATGGTATAGTGGATAAATGGTTAGATATCATAGCAAAGAAAAGGGTTTCACAGGTTTCACTTTTGGTGAAAAGCATATCAGGATTATTTTCAGAAAGATATAATTTGTCAGCTGATAGCATATTTGCGATGGAATCTTTGCAGCAACTGGAGCTTAATCAATGCAAAATACTGAAACGAAAAGCAATACTATGGGAAGAGAGTAAAATTAAGTGTCGTAACCTAAAAAGTCTAACCTTGCGTTGTGTTACTGTTTCTGAATCAACACTTGATAGCCTAATTTCATGTTGCGGCCCTCATATCATGACGATAGCATTTCAATACTGTATCGGCTTCAGTTGCATTCGTGTTTCAAATCTTCCTAACCTTTTGTCTCTCCATATCTTGTGCTGCCCAATTGAGGAAGTTCACATTGTTGATGCACCAAAGTTGCTTTCTTTCGAATATGTGAACCAAGATAAGCTACAGCCTTCTTCAAATGGTGTTGATGTATTTTTGCGTTCTTTGAATATTGGTAATTGCCAAAATCTCAGAAGAGTAGAATTTGTGAAGGCCACAATTGATGATACATATCTGTTCCAGCTCATACAAAAACTGCCCTTCATCAAGGAATTGAGCTTACGCTACTGTAAGTACTTGAAAATATTAAAAATCTCAAGTTCAACCCTTGAGGTTTGTAGCATAGGAAATTGTGAATGCTTAGTGCAAGCCATTTTTTATGCGCCCAAGTTACTCTCTTTAGCCATCTCCAATCAATTTAGATTACCATGTCTATCTTTTGAACGTGCTTCAAGCCAGTGCAGGATTTCCATAGATTATCACAATCTATGGAATGCTCAGCAGTTCATTGACTTAAGGAGATATCTAGTTGAGTTGAATGGTCAGCCTGTAGACTTGACATTGTCTAATACACTTTGGAAGTTCCGCTATAAAAGTTTGAGAGCAAGTGGAATAAGTGATCATTATCCCGCACCTCAAGTTGAGAATTTGACATCTATTTCTAGATATGTAACTCAGTCATATTCCACTTACTTTGATGCCATCTTTTGGACTTGTTGGCCCAAGAGTTTAGCAGTTGAGTGCGACCAAAGATTTAGGAAGTTTCTACGTCAACAATTGTTGAACAAGTACCAGTGGAGATTTCGCAAATGTACTTGGAAAGAGTATCTCAAAAATGCTCACATAGAATACAGGAGAAAGATAGAAGACAATTGGGTGACTCTTGATAGAAAAATGTTGGCAGCTAACTCTGGCATTATTGAAGAGATCCATACAATTCGCTTCAACCAACCTTAAAGGAAAAGAGAAATCTATTTCAAGGTAACTATTTTTTATGTATAATGTATGAATACATGCCATCCCTTTTCCTATTCCTAACAATTACCGTGTGTTATCTGTGAAGATGCAGTCCCAGATGGAGAGGTCATCACTTGGAGCGAACGATACATTTGAGATTAAGATTAGATTCTATATATAGCTATTATTGTTTTCTTTTACTTTTTTATTTCCTTAATCTTATATATATATATATAACGTGGAGACGTTGGTGTTTTATGTTTATTTAAGCTTATCTCAGTTATGTCCATTGCTAATTTTGTATTTTTGCCCAACATTTTTATTAGCAAAAAAAATCTGAGGAATAGAAAGGATATCTAGTGTCTGGCTATTATCTTCTTTTTTACCTTTCCTTTAAACGCTACAGAAAACTTTTTCTCTGGTTTCCTATCTGAATGAAATACAGTAAATAAAAGTTGGCAGAGGAGATTGGTAATTGGCAGCTTGCTCCAATCAGAAGAGCTAATATTCACGTCATCACGTGCTAAGGACCTTTATCTAATTTTTGTGACTTGTACAAAAGTTTGTTACTTAATTAGATGCGAAAATGTAACAAGCTAATTAATTTGGTAAGCTACTACAAGAAACTGTCGATACAACGATATTATATAAACGTCATATTATGCTATGCCGCTGAAATACAGAAAACTTGTTTTCACGTTTAACTTACATTGGATTAACTGTAAATATCAGCGTCGGGAATTTTTCACATTAACCTTCGACATTTAGGTTAAAGAATAAAATCACTGATCCGAGAATCATCCTAAATGAATCCAAGGATGATAGAGATTAGAGCCATCTGAACACCATTAGAGCCCTCGATTGGTTCTGGATGGAACAACAGACGAGAACTAATGTGTGGATAGCAAAATGTGGCATAAAGGTATTCCCTTCAAAATGTCTTTTCTAACTTGGAGAGCTATTCATATTCATGACAAACTTGGAACTGACCAGAGGGTGACTAGGTTTGGTTACATCCTAGTCCGTACATGTTATTGTTGTAAAATTGATAATATGAAAGCTGAATTGGAAACTGTGGATCATATTTTTATGTCATGGTCACCATGCCAAACTAATATGGCAATTCTTTGCTGGCCCTATTGGCATTGACCATAGAAATATAAACCTCAAGGTAACTTTACTTAATTGAAATATAATCCTATTCTGGCCTACATCACTAGAATCTATTTGAAGGTGGAAAACCTTCCTTTTACATATCAACTACTAACATATTGTTTAATATGGTGCAAGTACTGAGGGTTGTGTTTGGTACGAAAAAAAATATTTTTCGGAAAATATTTTTTTATTTTTTCATGTTTGGTTGGCTTAAATACTTGAAAAATATTTTCCTTATCAACTCATTTTCTTTCAATTGGAAGGAAAATATTTTCCCTATCAAAAGGAGGGAAACATTTTCCAAAACTCTTATTCAACCTTCTTTACTCTATTCTCCATGCCCACGCCCACCAAACCCCACCAATCCCAAACCACCCCTACCCCCTCCCCCCCCACCACACCTTACCCACCCCATCCTCGCCCACCACCTACCCTAAATAAAACTATTATTAAAAGTACTTTCTTTTCTTGTTGTAGATAGTGTATTTCTTTTATTTCAACAAAATGAGTATATTCTTTTCATGATAATAAAAGTATTTTTTTCATTTCAACAAAACCAATACTTTCTTTTCATGATGACGTAGAAGAAGTGTTTTCTTTCATTTCAACAAACTAAATATTTTCTTTCCCTATAATATAGAAAAAGTAATTTTTTTCTAAAAAATGAGTACTTTATTTTCATGATGTAGAAAAAAATATGTCACGGCCCAAAAATCTCTCCAAAGAAGTCTTGATAGCACCTAGTCTTTAAACTAGGTAAGCCTAATATTAACTGAAATAACATTGATATTTATTAACTTTAAATTAAATTACTCTAAACAAATTATAATTCTCAAAACCCGGTAGTACAAGTCATAAGCTCTATAGAAGTTTTCGCTACCATTTCTAAACATAACCGTAAGGAAATAAGTACAGTAGTGAGAATATAAAATAAGAAGGTGACTCCGAAGCCTGC